>OZ005742.1:259688685-259998417 GCA_963930735.1 Dioctria linearis | reverse complement strand
TTTAGATAATGTGAGCATGACACACGCAGAAGCTCCGACAACGTTTTTGGATGCTATATACAAAATTTTTCTGTAATAACAAAAATATATAGACCATGCGGACAGAACAACATCAATACCGCTAAAGATCAGTTCTTCCACGCCATGGATATGGACTGACCACACATTACTAGGAGCAATAATACCTTTGCAAAGGACTTTTTTGACTGGACCCCGCGCAACGAACTTTTCATACAATGTGAACCAGAACAAAACCAGAATGAGAACAGAAGAGAAGAACTCAACGTTGAACAGGAAGCTCTGATACATATAAAATTTGTGTATATGAGTGGGATGTGGAGATAGCTTGCTAGGATCAAACACGCAATTATATCTCGGGATTGAAAAATTCAGTAAAATTCCACAACGGTCAGATTAATCATTGTTTTCAGCCACAAATACGACATGTAATGCTAATTTTGGTTTATCACACTCACGTTTTCTCTATATTCTAAAATTTATGGTTATAGAACAAGTGCGAATGTGGTATAGACTACCATCTTTTGTCTTTCCTCCGGCATACAATCTGTGAAAGTTTAAGAGTGACATACATCAAAACCTCCGCCACTCTCCTCATGTCCCCTAATCCTTCCCTATCTCCTTCCTACCATGCTGTGCTTTGCATCATGGGGTATCCCCTGAGCTTGGCCTAATAATATTGTATATATAAAAAAAAGAACACAACACAAAGGAATGTACAACAAATAGCTAAATTAAGATATTTTATCTTCGCAGCTTGAAGAAATTATCAGTTTAAATTGAAGTTACAATGAAAACGATCTTACTGTGAATTGAGCTTAAATGAAATTATAAAAAAAATCTTCAACTGAAGTGAAGCGATTAAATTTTAGGTAGTAAAAAAAATAATTTAATTTACTTACTTCTATTCCTTTGCATTTTGAACATATTCGACTGAAGATTAGGAATTTTTGTAACTTCCACAGGAGCACGTGAACTTCCATTAGCGACAATAGCACTTACAGGACTTGGAGATGGCTGAGGAATAGCGACGGCTGGAATAGCTTGTATCTGTCCTCCATACGGAATTTGCTGCGATTGTTGAAGTTGTTGTAATTGCTGTTGTGGCGGCTGCTGCGTTGGCTGCTGCTGCTGCTGTTGCTGCAGTATTTGTTGTGGGTGTTGTATGTGTTGTTGCATCGTATTAGGACCTGGATTTTGCATATTATTTTGACTCAAAGAATTCTGACCCGGCATTATATCACTCATTTTAGGTGGTGGCTTAAAACTCTCCTGTTCCGTATCATTACCCTCTGTGTTAACCCATTTTTTCTGATCTGCATCCCAAACAATTGATGGATTTTTATCATCGGGAAGAATCATTTGATTTTTCGGTTTTAGAGAAAGTTTATTCCATATTCCACCGAACCAACCTGAATTGTTTGCTGTTGCCGAACTATGTAATTAACATTAAATTGAAATTAAATAAATAAATTTAACCAGGAGAATTTTAATAGTAGTTTAAAATAACACAAACCTTTTACTTTGATTTTTGGCATCATTTTTCGTAGCATTCATTTGCTTCTGTTCATTTCCTTGATTTGATTTTAAAGAGTTTTCATCTTTCAATGTATCATCATAGAAGCCCGGTTTATTTGACAAAGAATTTGGCATCGAAATTGTTGGCCTCTGTATCTACAGTTCATGTAAACAAAAAATAAGACGTAGAAGAAAAAAAGATTGTTTTTGTTTTGTTTTGTTTTTTTGTTTTTTTACAAAAAGCATTTTGTAATTTGCTTATTGCACATTTTTCGACATAATAAATAAATTTCATAGCAAAGAAAATGAAATAAAATGAACAAATAAATGGTAAAAGCGGCTAAGAACACAAATTAGTCGATTTTGTAATTTAAGATTTAATATTAGTCGTTATTGATATTAAAACGAAATTTAACTGCCTTTGCCATATATTTGATAGAAAACGCTGAAAACGTTGTAAAATCATAAAGACGTGATCATGAGATTCAAAAATAAAAAATAAATTACTCAAACGAAATTTATGAACCAATTCAATTTTAAATAAAATTGTAAAAAACAAATATTTCGTTCGGATTAAAATGTTTATTCAGATTAAATAAATTACAGTTTTCGAAAAATACTCATCATTTTATGTTTTTTGTTTTTCATTTTCTTTTAACCCTGGAAATTTTATAGATCTTTCACTGTTTATCATCAGTTTAAAAATATTAATTTTCATCTTTAACACGCTCGGATCTGTAATAATTTTTTCATGCTACAAAAATTTACTAACATAATATATAGCATAAAAAACTAGCCGTTCCAAAAACTCGATAGCCTTTTTTTTCGTTTTTTTTTTTGTAGCAAACAATTTACCTAGATTGTGTCATTCTTTAATACAAGTGGTGATAATAATTTCAAATATATTTTTAATATAAAACTCAAGCCACAATTAAATTGACTACTACACTACTACCCAATAATTCACATAGTTCTTAAATTATCTTAATTCATGGTTGGATTCTACTTCCTGTACAGAAAGGGCATTTGTAAGAGTAATCAAACCTTTTGCTAATCGCCACATCGGCTTACTACATCGGGTTACTACTCCCTTTGAGAACAAACTTGAATTAAAACTTCATACCCGTTTGTGATTGCATACAAATGTCGATTTCTTTGCAATAAGATAGATGCTTTACTTGTAGTTGTAGCTTGTAGTTTGCCTAATATACTAAACATTATTTTTCATATCACTTTCTCTTCCTCTTCCTTGTGGAACGGCTTCCAAGATATATATTTAAGATTATCCGAAACGAAGAGGACGGCTTACTTCTTTGTCTTACTCTCGAATATCTATTTGTATATTTCTTTTCATGAAACTGTACACTTTAATAAAGCCAGACAAATTCAATTTAATCTTGCACAAAAATTATACTCAGAGAAGTTCATACCCAGTAATTAAAAGTAAAGTGTTTCCATGTGAAATGTATAACAGTCGTTCAGAGAATACAAATTATACTTTTTGACTTTGAAATTTCTCCTGATGAGTAGAGATTTCTATTATGTAAATCAATTACCACCAACCGGTCAATACGCGGCATTAAAAAGTGACTAGCCAATGGAATGCATCTTTGATATACAAATTTAGTAAAGAGGAATGCCCACTTTTCATACAACTTTCGGCCCGACATCAAGAGACATGAGAGTAGTCTTAAACGATTCATTATGATACTCTGAACATATTTCATTAACAATGTTTATTTCAATTAATCGGGGGAAGAGTTGAGCGACTTTCTTGGGTGAAAAAGTGGACTTTTCTACTTCTCGTACTTGCGCGAAATTGGTGTGTCATAAAAAATTACTTCCAATGAGAAAAATGTTTGCAACAGAGCACTAATTGCCATGGAAGAAAGAACTCGAAACCTATATGCGGAATGTAGTAGCGGGACTGTATGTGACCCAAGTGCATTAAAATTAGTTGTCCGCAGGCAAAAACGTTTCGAGAAAGTTTTCTGAATTGGGAAAAAAGTACACCACCCGATAGTACTCGGCGAGACCTTTCATTTGATATGCAGCAGCCTATATTGGAACCACAGCCCCGCCCTCGCCGGGGGTTCCTACCCCCCCCCTCCAACCAAAAAGTATGCAGAGAAAATTTTTCTTTAACGAATTGTAGCTGGTAATGATGAGCAGTGAAACCCGTTTTCCGATCGGACATAACTCTACCGAGTTAGAGCCGATCTAAGGTAAGAAAAATCTAATACTTCAGTTCGAATTAAAAAAGAGGGAAAATACTAAAAAAACAAAAAAAAAGTGAGTATCAGGATGGCTATATTTTCAAAAATGTACTAGATCAAGCTGGGACCAGCCACACCTATCTTCATATGCATATAAACTGGGCACAGTTGGGTTGCACTAGAACTTCATCCTAAGTGACACCGGTTTCGATCAGATGTGAATCTACAATCACCAAATCCCTAAATTTGTTTCATTCTGTGAATTTTAAATGTTTCATATATTTGTAGAATTAATTATTATTAATTAATTATATTATAACAATTTTTACAATTTCCGGATTTTGACATTTCTGAATTTTCTCATTTCCGGATTTTGTCATGTTCCCCCACCCGTATTACTTAACGAAATGGAACAGATTATCGAGTTTTATATGGATGCACTAACTTGAGAGTATTCAAATTCAAATTTATGTATTATTAAACAAATTTACAGACGAGTAAAAAAAACGGGAAAAAAATTTTGAAAAAAAAATTTCATTACTTAAAAGAGGGCGTTTCATATTAGCAGGAACCGTATAATCGTCAGAACGGCTTGGTTCCTGCCTGCCGTATACGTCAAAGCAAACAGCCAAGCTGACCTCATATATAGACTTAAAATAAGTTTTAAGTGTGAATTATATGAGGCGAAATACTACGTATTTACTTCAATGCCTAGCAAGATTTAGCCCT
The DNA here is from genome assembly GCA_963930735.1 of Dioctria linearis. Lineage (NCBI taxonomy): Eukaryota > Metazoa > Arthropoda > Insecta > Diptera > Asilidae > Dioctria > Dioctria linearis. Next base: position 259,993,936 of record OZ005742.1, on the reverse strand, counting down.
ATGTGGGACTAGCATTAGTTTTGCTATGAAAATTCATAGCGAAATAAGTCAATCTGAAATTGACTCAGTTTGCTGCTAAGTCTGCAGTTCGAGAATTGAATTTGCTTTGGCGTATACGGCAGGCATGAACCAAGCCGTACTGACGATTATACGGTTCCTGCTAATATGAAACGCCCTCTTTTTGCAATGAAATTTCTTTTTTCAAAGATTTTTCGTTTGCATAAAGGGTTTTTTTCACTCAATTCTCGAGCTGCAGACTTAGCAGCAAACTGAGTCAAATTTCAGATTGACTTATTTCGCTATGAATTTTCATAGCAAAACTCTCTAAATTTACAGTACAGATGAGCTTTCGCTCTTTTACATGTAGAGAGGCTGGTATAGGGTCTTTTTTTTTTTTTTTTGCTGATAGAATAGACTAAATTTACTATTATATTATAGCAACGGAAAAGTTAAGTATGAGGTGATTACATCAATCAACTTTATGACGATTCTTTACTTTGTTGAGCAAACACGATTCTGTCAATCTCGTTCACCAAAATGCTTAAAATAAAAATTTCACTGGTTTATCTTCTACCGAGAAACTGGGAACATTGCAATTAGTGAGTCAGAAAGGAATAAGCGCTTAGCTAAATTCGATCTACATACTCTGATCGTTTACTTCTTCTGGAACAATATTTTTTATTCTAATCGTGAGACTGATCATTTTAATGTCGTTTTCGTTTGAACTTTAGGTTGGTTGGGACTGGTACCGACATCGTTCAAACAAAAAAAACATTTTTAGAGTTGATTCGATTTGTTGCATGGAAACGTCAGAAGCAATTTATAATTTTGGAGTGCAACACTGGATGACGACTACCCATAAAATAAAATTGAAATTTAAAAATCATCTACACCCAATTTTCATTATGTGAATGCTTTACCAAATTTTTCAGAATGTGATATTTTAATGTGTATAGGTAGATGAATCTGTATTGAACCCGAGAAAATACTATACTAGGTCGGATCAATATCGGAACTGTGACGTTATTTTTTAGTTCAAATGAACACTTTGACAACGCTTAGTGCGGATCCACACCGGGAATTGAGAATCTAACGAAATATGTACAATATATGTTTTAAATATGCAGGCGTAGAATCTCCCTTATTATTCTCGTCAGGTCACAATTTAGCGCTAATTGAACTTAAGCTGAATCAAACTACGAGAACCAGCTTAAAATTTCATTGATTCCATGATCGTGACATTCTAATGTTATACACTTATAAATAATAAGTTTTATCCAATTAGGAAAAGGAGCGCTCTAAGAAACTTCCTAAAGCGAGCTCGCAGCGTTTCTTTTCTCTAACCCAGTTCATTGCTTTTTTACATATGCATGTCCGCAGAAGCAAGCACTTCAATGATGTTCTTAAGAAGCGCTCTAAAGGTATGCTAAATGATTGGTGAAGAAATTTTTTGAAGGAGGCCTTCAGGACTGCTTCCTGAAAACAATAGAAAGGCGCTTGCCACTGCAAGCATGGCTGTGAAGCAAGGAGCTGGGATGAAAAAAGAACAGCTGTGCTTGCTTCCGAAGAAGCGCTTCAACAGACTATTTAGAGCGTTATTTATTATTATATGTTTTATGAGTAGAGAACGAGGAAATTTTATCCAAAAATTATAATAATATAACCAAAACTTTAGATTACACTTCTAATCACTTTGAACTACACATTAAAAATGAGAAATTCATTACTTCGCACAAAACTGGAAAAATCCAGTATAGATTCGTAGAAAATTAGAAGAAAACAGTTCTTGTTGCACTTCTGCTGAGGTTCATCAAATAATCTTCTATAGAGCTTGCTCCCAAGCGATGACTATAGCTCTTGAGTTACTTACTTGCGCCTTTGCTTATTTTTCTAGATATATCTTTGAATATGCTTCTAAAGAGTTTCCAAATGATGCCTAGGGAAGAGCTTATATTGGGCTTTTTTCAGAAGCGCTGGTTTTTCGTCCCAATTGGTTGAAATACTTTGTGCGTGTCACAGTACGTTAACAGTTTATTTGGTTGATTACCAAATATAACTCTATTTTTTTCTACATTCTCAGAAAGTTTAAAAATTGATTCAAATAACATTGGCAAATGTATTCTTTTGCACATACTGAAATTCAGAGATTTACAGGTACAAAAATAGAGAGACCGAACTAATTTTGGTGGAATTTGAAATGTTAGGGCTCAAAAAGTGTTCTGTGCTACAAATGCAAACAAAACAATATAAAATTCTCTCTCTGCATTTGTTTTCATGCAAATTAATAGTCTTATCTTATAACTACACCTGATATTAACTACATTATCTGCACTACTATTTCCTTGCCTAAAGTAGGTGTCTTTCTTCAAAGATTATATTTACGCTCTTTGTTGGCTGACTGACTTGAATTGGCTTATCCCTCACTTAAAAAAAAATCTTGATCTTCCGGTTCTATCACGACGAAAAAGACTGGAGATTATTTTTGCATTTTTACAACAAATTTCTAATTTGAAGTATTAGATTATTCTTGCAACCGTACACGTTAATAACTGAAGCATTCTATTTAAAAAAAAACATAAAAAAATGAAAGTAGTAAAGATAGAGCAATATGTATGTAAGACAGGAAACTAAAACTTGGTTATTTCATGAGAGAACTGGATGAGCAAAAGAGTGAAATGAAATGAACCAATTAAGGTCAATTTCCTGACATATCAAGCTGTTGTCTAAGTTATGAAATATGAATAGTATAAAAAAAAACAAAGATATTATTGATACATGAAAAGTTTAAATTAATCTTCATGTAGAACTTAAAATCAAATTATATCCATTTTATTTGTATATTTCTTCTTTAACAGTGAAGAAGCTGAGCTACGCTAGACTTTCTTTTAATGAGCATTCATCTTTAGCTTAAGAACATTTGATACCAGCCATATCGATGCTGTCAGCCAGAGTTTTAGTCATCTTATTCCAATGCTACAAGAACTAGCTACGATATCTAGTCTGTCACAGGCATAAGATTGTCTATTGGTTGTCAACATGAAGGATTTTCTACTTTAGCCACGGACGGTGTGGATATAAAACATGAAAGATCATCTGAGATACTCATAAAATTGGAAAACAATTGTTAACCAATAGTTTTACAATATAAATGTAGATATACTAGACCAAAAGATAGTAGGAACCCAAGAAACAAAATTTGTATGATGAATATTTCAGAACATACTCAGATGATTTGATGGAGCCTAGACGGGTCCATCAATATTGAATGTTCTTGGACAACCCTCCTCCCGATTTCTTCTATTCAAATAATTTTCAAATTTCATAAAACTTTTTTGATAATTAATATGCAGTGAACGATCCGCTATAAGCTCTTCCATAGTCCATGAAGATTGTGATCTTTGATCACTATCTTCATCCTCCACCTCCTCCTCCTCCTCTCCTTCATATTCATCACTACAATCTTCATCATAAGAAAGATCTTCGACTTCAAAGCACCCCTGTTCAACTAAGTCATCTGATTGTCTAATTTCAAATCGACTCCTTAACGGAAAATCTATTGGATATGTTCCATTAAAGACAATATTTTTATACCCATATGGCCGCCTTCCACCATGTTCGGAGGGCCTACAAATTTGTTCGTCATCTGTAGCACAATTAGATTCAAGCTTATGTGATTTTGTGCTCCGCCTACTATTATTATTATTATTGCACATGTGAACTAATTCTTTACTACTACAACTTACATTATTTTTGAGCTTACTAGCTGAGGACAAATCAAAGTTAACACGTTTATGTACGACATTAGCAGGACTAGGAGAGCTATTTGCATTATAAATAGCAGCAGAAGGGCGTATACAACAGTTATTTTCGGTCCTGGGAATAGTTTCTTGATTTTTGGTTGTTAGCAAAAGCATTTTTTCTGGTAGTTTTTTAACATTGATAGCTGTTTTCGGTGGATCTAAATTACTTACATCTTTCGTTAATTTTTGTGTCTCACTAACATCTTCGACATTTGTTCGTTTATTCGCGCAATGATGTGATCTGTTCGAGTTCGAGTTCGATGAATCATTTAACCTCCTCTCTGGTCTTGAAAGAGGTTGAGGAGGTGATGATTGAATCTTTACAACTTTTTTTAAGTTTTTTATATTTTTATCAAAACTAACGTTACCAGAATTCGTAACACTAGTTTTGATATCACTATTTGGTATCGAATTAGTTAAGGCAGTTAGCGATGATGATTTATCATTATCATATGTTGTGACATTTGATGGTAAATTTTGTTGAATTTTATCAATTTCCCTTTTTTCCTCGGGCTGCAGTCCACGGAAGAAGAATTAATTTTTCTTTTGTATGAAATTTTATTTTTTTAGCTTCACTAAGTACGGTGTAAATTTGATATTGTGAGAATATCTAAGTATTTTGAATTAAATCTAATTGATTTTATTTGAATTGTATTCAGGAAATTAAAAAAAATCAAACTTGCATGGTGTTCGCCCTTATTGTGATAGCCACGATTAAAAAAAATGATCATAAAAATTGGTATTATTTGAGTCTATTGAAGCGTATTTGGATAAAGGAAAGGAATTTACTATTTCCGATCATTATTTGAACTTCAAATGCACTCTGAATCAATCTAATCAAGATGTTCCCTTAAATTAAATGTGAGTCATAGTTTGATCCAGCTCTAGCCCTAGAGGCAGTAAGCTCTAAATTTTCTTACTTTTACTATAAATACAAATATGGAAAGAAATAGAAATGTAAGGAAAAATTATACAGTTGCCGCCTTAGCGGTTATACTGGCTTTCTTCTACCACATTTGCATGTAAAGAAATCAGTGCATTAATAATTCAAAGGGCAAATATTCTCAAATCAGGCAATGTGGTTGGCTACTTGAAAATACTTGACCAATTTTTAGAGAATCATAAAATTAACCCATCGCGGATGTTACACCGAAACGTTATAAATTAGGAATAGACAGGTAATTTAGAAGTATATGTCACAAAAGATTCTTTTGGTAACTGAATGAGAGCCAGATTGTCGGCTCTGCGATTTTCTAACCTTCGTAGGACATAAAAAAAAAAAATCAGAGAATCAAGGCTTCTCTTGTAAGTCTACAATTTCAGCTTCTATTGTAAGTCTACAATTTCAGAGACATTTTGAAATAGAATCCTCATTAGGATAACGCGTAAAAAACGGGTACAAAATGCTGTTTACTTTTGACTTTGAAATATTCACCAGGATTTGATAAATTCCTAAATGAATAAATTGACTTTCAGATATTCTCACAATACTTGAAGCAACTTGTTGAAATATAATTAATAATCTTTCAACGTACCTCGCTTTGCTGCTGCTGCTGGAGCTGTTGTTGCTGTTCCCAATAATCATAGCTTTGATTCGGTTGTTGATTATCAATAACCATGCCTTGCATTTGATGTTGTTGATCATAAGAAGTCTGCTGTGGCTGCATATAACCACCAGGAGTGACACCATTACCATACCCCAGACCAGAATCTTGCCCACTAATCGTTTGCGGTAAACCAGAATGAAAAGAACTATTTGGGTTATAGTATTGCCCATATTGATCACCCGATTGCTGTCCATCTGGTACTTGATTCGATATTGGCGGTTGTTGTTGTTGTTGCTGTTGCTGCATTTTATACTGTACATCCGTGCCGATTTCGTATCCACTTGTTTGCTGAATGGGATCGAAATTATTGTATTGCATAGTAAGTTCACTAAACTGTTGATTTATTTGAGAAAATTGTTGATCAATCAAAGCTTTATTATTGTCTACTTCAGTTGAAGGCAGTTGTGCCATCTGTTCAGTATTGTAGCCATATACAATGTTGTTATTGCCGTTATGAGAATTAATCTGAAATTTTTAAATTGTATTTTAAGTCTTTAAAAGAATAATGATGCCACAACTCACTTACACAGTTTTCATTTAAAACTTTACGTAGATCTTGAATCCATGTTTGGTCCTCAAATTGTACACCCTGTTGTTGTTGTTGTTGACCCTGATATGACCAATTTTCATTACTTTCTATATTTTGATGATCATCCATTGTTTTTTCAATAACCGGGTCGTAAAACTTTAGTCGGTCAGCCAAGTTATATATCTATGAAAATGTAAATTTTTATTACTTTTTTTTTATATTATGCATTCTATTTTAATTACTTTTTCTATAAATGATGGTTCGTATTTTGATGGATCTCGTTGAATATGTATCGATATCTGTTCCATATACATAAGAGTCTTCAACTGTAAACCATAATCCAACATTCGTAAAGCCAATAAGTATTTATAAGGCTGGAATTCCAGGATTGAGAATTTATCGTCATTCAAGGAACATGCATATTCATAAATTTCAGTCATCATAATTGCTTCGTTCGTTGCAAATTCTTTAAAAGTATTTTGATGTGAAGAACCTAACAGCACCAATCTGAAAAATTTGCTCATTTATAAGAATTATGCTAAAAAAAATCATTCAAATTCAATTACCTGATCGCATTCGGTGAATTTGGCATTAAAGCTGTATCTTGATTAATAGATCTATACCGCCCAAATTCGACTTGAGCCATTAAGTAACAGAATTGAGCACCGAATAGATCACTTCGGTTATAAAGTGAGTCTCCAAGGGTTGTTATTGCTTTATGATTTAGTTCTGGTTTTTGTGAAGTATTTGATAATATCATAGCCAAATGTGGTCTCCAATCGCCCCATTTTTCATCCTGAATGCTTGTAACTGATGACGGTGATCGACCGCTCAGCAATTGATAAAGAGTTTGTAATGGATCATTTAATGCCAACTTGTTTGCGAATTTCATCATAACATTTGCGTGTGAGCGACGGTCAAGCTTTGATGCCAAAAATAGTGCATGTCCCCATAAATTGTTATCAGCGGCCCATTCTGGAAATATAACAGAAAATTAGAAATGAGCAAATTTTATGAAAATTTCACTTGTTGCAAGAAAAAAATTAATTGCCGCCAGAATGTGTTGATGAAAAAAAGTTCAAGCTCGATATAAACACTATCCGATAGTAATATATATTAAAATAAACTCTAAGCAACGGAGTACAGAAAACAAGAGCTCAGATTTTGTACACGGCTTTTTCATAAAAGTTGCAGGAGGCACAACCGAATAAAAGACAAAAACACCTAAATCTTCCAAACAACTTCAGAGAGAATGTTGACTCCTTCATAGAATTTATTTTCTGTAGTAGATAATCGAGCTACGAATGGACTGCCTAATTTTGTCTGCTTTCAAATGAAAATCGGCAAATAGTCTTTACAAAAAATATCATATCCCAAATTTGTGAATCTAGTTAGTTAAACGTTGATCTTGACCTTTTCAGGCCGAATTAAAGAACGTAATATGAGTTGTCTTTAACTGACTGCGGAAAACTACAAAAATTGTGTATACAACAAACAGATATATTTTTCTAATCCACACTGTCACGGTGCCGTCATTTCACTCCGTGATTATCACCTTATTTTAAGAATAAATAAACATGCAAACTTGTTATTCATTCGAACAAAATAATCAAAATTACCTAAAGCTTCGTTTACATTTCCATAAAGCAAATAGTTTCTGAACTTTTCTGTAACTTCCTCCTCGGATAGAATTATCTTGGTATCTAATTCATCAGATGCATGCTCGATCGAATGCTCCGATGTATCCTGATCATTTTCATCAACACCAGATGTATTATCTTTTGATTTTTTATTATCAGATTGTACAGAATCTCTGCGACTAACATTTGATGATTTAGACGTATACGGTTGAGTCTCATACGGAAATTGAAGTTTATTTTTCATCAACAGTTCAGCAATATCAGTTCCAACAACCACCTTGAATATAATATAAACTTCAGAAAATCTAGGAAAAATTTTAATAATAATATCCTTAAAATATACCCCATTTTGACGCAACAACAATATCAGTAGTTTCCACATCAAAGTAAATGATGACTTATTAGTTTGCCCTATGGATGAAATGCTGCTAATAGAATTTTGCCTTGAACGTAATGTTATAGATGGTGGTCCTAAACGTATCTGATCCTCACAGAATTCAATCAATGTTGTCTTATGAGTTACTCCTCGTACTAGTGGCCCAGGAAAAGATTGAAACAGTCGCCGAGTGGAATCATATGATCCAAACTTTAAAATTTTTACAATATTCGTAATTCCATTCGGAGAGTATTTTGGTTTAACACAAACAAAAATTCCTGCAGAACAGGATACTGTTGAATGTTCTGTAGAAAATTTGCACGGAGTTTCTCGATGTGGATCCTGAATTGAAGACGACTCATCCATTAAATTAAGGGATAAATTGTCATTCCTAGAATTAAAATAATTGTTAGGAGAAGCGTTTGCAAATTTTAGGCGTAGAAACGTTTCTAATTTTAGCCGTTGATTTCATTCATCATATTTTTACAAAAAGTACATGCAAATTATACGCTAAAGGTGCAAATTATGGAAAAAGCAGGTAAAATTCTATACACAGCGAATGTATGTATGTAATGTTGTGATATAATCTTAAAGCGGTTTTATGGTAAATGAAGCAATTAAATAAAAAATATGCGTCCCAATTGCGATGCGATAAAATAAATGCCTTGTCTGAAACGTATGAATTTTAAATATTTGAAAGTTTAATAAAATTTTGTATTTTCCAGAAATAATTGCACTGTTGAAAACCATTAATTGCTAAACTTTGATAAGAGTTTACGAGTTAAGAATGTTGAAAACTACATTACTAAAATATTCAATAATGATCAATATTGACACCGCGACAACCCAATCGATGATTTAACTGTTGCTTTCCCTTGATCCCATGTCGAATATATTTACTTGGCTTCGACAATCGGGATCAATCCAAACTCATATAACTTTACTGAGAGCAGATATTATAATTAGAGATGATGTTATGCATTAATACCGACAAAACTTTTATCAAGCACTGCCAAAAACTATTCTCTCACCAGAATAATTTTTTGTATTCTGCCATGGTATAGGCTATTTAATCTTGAAGAGTCCATATCTCCTGTATAGCTATAGCGACTGCAATATCGGCCCTCTGAAAACTGGTAAGAGAGTCACACCTGACTTAGAGGAAGTAGGTCACTAACAATTCATTCACACTAGCATCTTCGTTCAGAACATTATATTTTACAACAAAAATATGTAAGTACCAGATTAGGATAATATTTGACCCCACCTTATACATTCTTTAATTATTTACATTAAAAACTTGAATAAAATAGAAAAAAATTGAATTATGTACATACATCAATTTTATCGAACCCGAGATGAATATCTGTACATATTGGTGCATTGAAAATGTGCTGGTTGAAGTTGTTTTTAGCATTTTTTTGTTGTAATGGTTCGTCAGACTATGGAAATGATTAAAATCAATTTAATCGGTTTTACATTTCCCGAATAACCCCTCCGAACAGTCTTGTGTTAATATTTTTCGTCTGATTTTTGGTATGCTAACCGCAAGAGGCTAATAGTTGTACATGTAAAACTTTCGTCTTATGTCGCACAATGTCAAATAGAAGTTTTAACAGAATATGGATTGGAAGGACAGCTTCTACACAAGAACCACCCTTCCAAGGCTTGCTTACCTAAATAGCAAGAGAGCCGGTGATTTACTTAATCAACAAGCCCCTATATAGTCACAAATCATTGCAATTTTGGGCTGAAATAAGAGAAACATCTGGACTGGATTGCATGCCATTCCATTCTGTGGTACTGTAGCAGCAATTTGGCCACTGATTCAAAGTTTAACGTTCCTAATGAAGAGACTAAAGAAGGAACTCATTTGATTTTTCACATTTAGCTCTGCATATCTTCAAAGATGGATCCCTCGCAAATAAACGACATTGAGATGGCGTACCACTGTTTTCCAGGCCGAGATTAGCTCTTGATATAAGTATGAAGGTGAAATATATCGCATCATCTCTGGTCAGCTCTTGTGATTCTAAGCATTGTCCTACAGTTACTGGAGGACTCCAAGAAGGTATTGGATAGGCTTAGTATTCACTGAGCGATGGGTAGATAGACAGACATAAAAGAATGAGAAAGCTGACGTTATAACCAGATCCTGCCGTATGAAGTCTAGGAGTATGTATTTTCAATTTTTTTTTTTCTTTTTTTTTCAAATTGTTTATGACGTTATTTTTCACCATTCTTCACAGGATAGGGACTTTTTTCGGAAATAATCCAAAAGTCAGGTGCTAAAAGTTTAAAGTCCGCATAATAGATGCCTAGGAAGGTAAACTTACATATATATAAGTAGATGTTACTGAAAATCGATTTTGTTTCATTAATAGAACTTACTAAATAATAAAAATCTTCAACAGTGCAATTTTACCAAAAAAACCACATTATCATTATTATTCTATTCGAAATTATTTTTAACTGATGATTTCTACACTGAGAGAGCCCTTTTTATACACTTTTCTAAGGTTTATTTTGGCAGAACGCAAGTACCAATGTTCATGTTAATTAAGAAAATGTTGAAATATTATGAAAAATTCTAAAGCTAAATTTAAAAATAATCGCATACTGTTTGAAATGGTTGTTCATATCACCACAATTAAAATCAAATCATTGGAGTCACTTTTTTTTATAGTGGTACTACATTTCGAAAGGTTACTCAAGATTATGTCAAGCTATTTTAGCTTCACTTGGAGAGCACAAACTATTTTGGCTATAGCCTACTATACAATTAAGATGTTAGCTCATTGACATCCCCTAATTTTGGGTAGAGCTAACAAAACTTGAGCACACCCTTAATGAATGATTGTGGTTCAAATAATATTATACTGCTTTAATTGGCTTTATTGGAAAAGAAACCGGAAAATTTTCAGAAAGAATACATAAAATCTGCAACTGACAACAAAACTGCCTAGTTGTGGAATATATAAATAAACATATATAAGATCCGATTTCACTTCATTGTTGCCGTTAAATTATGAAAAACATATACACAGCTTTGAACAGTGCTCCCTGAACTGTACATTATTCGTCTGCAAGAATTCTAAAATTCATTAAGACATTCGCCGATAAGTGAAAGATAACAAATTTACGGGAAAATAGAGGTAATGAAAAAAAGAAATACCACACTTTGGGATAATGTTGAACGAAATATGTCAAGTATACATTTACGTAATTTTCAATCATAGCGATAATTTGTACAATTTGAAAACCCAAAAACAACTTTATTCTTATAGCAGTAAAAGGAAGCATTTGTATGAAATGAGGGATTCTCGGATCTTAGAAGTCTTCTTCTGGAAGCAAGGAGGAATTTTTTCATAAGCTTTTAGTCTTCTTGCCAATAAAATTTAAGAATTTTACTGTAAACCATTCAAAATGGATTCAGACGATTTTCTTTGATTGAATTATAGACGAAAGAAGCAATAGCACAAAACTAAAAAAAAAATAGTAGTGTTATTGTTGTTGGTTCCGAATATGAAATAGATAAATTACGACTCCCCTTATGAGTGCCTACTACAATTTGTATAAAAACAAAGAAATTCTAATGACAACAGCGAATATATCATATGAGTGATATTTCAACATTGTTAAAAATCAGACTAATTTCCATATCATAGGAGATTTAAGAGAATTGAAGAAGATATACCAAAAAATCTGATTTGCCTATTCTAACTACTACAATTTAATTTCAATACCCAATGGCGTAATTTTACTTCATTGCATACTGACGATCAAGAACCATGCTCAAAAATTGAACTTGTACTTAACAGTTCAATGTTCATGTGCAGCTGGAAAGCTTAATGACCAAAAATTTGTTACTTTAAAATGTCTTTAACATCAGCTGATTTGTTTAAAAAAAACATAGTGCATGAAAGTATGCGGCTCCCATTTCTTATAACAAAAAAAAAAAAACTCAGAAAAGTGTCAACAAGTGAGTCTCTCAGTATAGGCTTCCCGTTTAAAAAGCACTCATATCATAAACTAAAATACGTTATTACTAGTGTAAAACATAAATAACATCCCAATAGATAAGTACATAAATAAATACATTAAAACTTATAAATTATATTATATAGTTGCAGAGATGCTGTGCCCGGCGTTCACAAAACAAGTCTTCAATTAATATTTACGAAAATAAGTTCATTACAGATATAAATATATTTTCATCACTTTTAAATGTTATACTCTGTATATTAACTAGCGTTAATCATTTATTTTTTTCGTTTTTCATTTATTTTTTAATGAAATAGAGAGAGAGATAAAAAAGAAAGAGGAATTAAGCACCTTGTCGTCTCCGAATATTCACTCTGAGCATAATAGGATCGACCTGAAGAAGGCATAATATATCCACTTGGCATTGGATGCTGTTGATGATGTTGTGATAGATTTCCCGTTGATAGTCCGCTACTTAAGTTATACGATGGCTCTCCTATCATGGACGAGTTCATGGTCGTCCGATAATCACTTGGTTGCTGAAGATACTGCCGAACTGCTTGAATGCTATATCTAGATTTTGTTTTTTATTAAATATTTATTTTGTTTTATAACTTTTTACACTACTGCCGTTAATATGTATTTTGTTTACTTATTTACAATATAATTTTTCTCTATGATTAATATAACAAGAGAAAAAATAAGAAATATTATGGTGATGAACGTGAATGAGTTATGCAACTTAATAAGAAGAAAATTGTTAAAAGAGAGAATAAAACCAACATAAATCGCACTCAGAACCAAAAATTTTATAGAAAAAGTGACTGAAAGATCACACTGCTGCCAAACTAAATAATCTTTTTCAAGACATTTTCTTTTTTTTTTAATATGTAGGGAATTGTGCAAAATTAAACCAGCTAAATTGGAAATATTCTGCTAGAAAATTTAGTTAACAGTTTTCACACTATACACAAATTAAAGCAATTTCAACAAATTGAAAGTTTCAGGGTATTATTTGATGAATACTTTTCGATTAGTATGAAATTAAGAGAAACAATGTTATCTATTTTTTTTTTCGTATAAAACTGTTTACAAATTTAAACAGTTATTAAAATTAAATGTCAAAAGAAACAAGAGAAACACTTATAATAATATTTTTCTAACGCTAGATAAAAATAAAAGTGAAATAAAGTGACTCTGCTTTTGGTTTGGTATGCCAACACTAAGAAGGGAATTGCCTGATTTAGTCACGTTTTGAAAATACATTTACTATTTTAATTAAAACACCGTGTTCAAAATTTCACGTCGACGGAGTATCCCGCCTTTCCTTTATACCCAGGATTCCTCACTCAATGTGAAGCAAAAAATTGTATGGAAGGGTTTCCTGCCCTTGCAGGGGTGTGTGGTAAGGGGGATGTTGGCCAATTTTTATCTTTTAACACCCTGTGTGAAAGAATTTCAGTTCTGAGCTCTCTAAGGACGGACGGACGGACGGACGGACAGACAGACAGACGGACAGACATGCAACCATAAAATAACTTTTAATATTATGTGTAGGTGCCCAATCCACTTTTGCTCTTCCAGCATTATTTCTATGCTTTACAAACTGAATGACAAACTTATTCTGCCCTATAGATTTTATCTAGAGTATAAAAATTTATTAAATAAAGAACACATGGCAACAACACGCTTCTAATAGTGTCTGCCCTTACATCAAACAGTCACCTTATTTGAAGAAGGACTACACGATAAAGAATTTATGGATATTGAAGGATTCGAAGTATTCGATCTAGTTTTATCGAGGAATAAGCTTAAAGAATTTAAAAACTACGTAGCTTCCAATTTGTTGAAATTACAAACAAAAAAACGTAAAGTAATCGTTTTAAATTTATGGAAAAATAACTGTACATGATACCACCATTTCTTTATAACAACACTCATTAAAATCACACCCAGAGTAACACTCATTCAAGCCACAGCAAGGTTTTAAGCAAAAATTGTATACATACCTTTCTTTGTCGTTGTTAGCAGAACTTCTACCTGAATGGACCGATTCCCTACCATCATTGGCCATTAACTCTCCTTGCATCTGGGCATAGTACTTGTGATACCACTCCGCGTATGCTTGCGGATTAGTTCGACGTAGCTGTTCATAGTATTTCTGGTGCTGATAGTACATATCATAAGAAAACCCGGAGGTATAATTGTACATGTGAGAATATCGCGGATCTTTCTCGCGCAATCGATCTTTCTCACTTCGATTTTTCCGATACTCTTCATCGTAATCACTTCGATTTTTTTCATGTATATCACGTTCACGTCGTCGATCGCGATCATTCCTATAATCGCGATCACCACGTCTTCTGTCTCGCTCTCGAACATCCCGGTCATCACCACGTCTTTCACGGCGATAACGTCGCTCTTTTTCATCCCGTCTAAACTCATTTTCGTAACGGTCACGATCTCTATCACGATCACTGTTTTTATCAGTGCGTCTACGTTCGTATCGCGTTGAACTTTCCGTTTCATACTTCGAATCAGTTTCATATCGACTGCGATCATATCGACCACGATCACCACGTTCCCTTTCGTATTTATCACGATGTCTATCGCGATCATATCTGAAATAGTAAATGTTACAATAATAAGAGTTATGTTATACAAAGCGATTACCTTCTGTCATCTCTGTCCTTATCGTCTCGATAATTATCACGTTCTCGGCTTTCTCGTCTCTCTTTTCTATCTCTCTCCTTACTTTCCCTGCCTCTATCATTCCTTACACTTCCTTCTCTATATCGACGCCTCTCCCGTTCGCTAGATAAATCAGATTCTTCTGATTCATATCGTTCTTTTCTCTTGTCGATATTTGCCTCTGGACGCCTTTTCTTTTCTTCGCCTCGTTTTGATTTACCTGCATATACGTTATGACGATCCCTCTGATCACTCTCATCGTTTCCAGTTGAAGCATTTGACAAATCCTTCAGATTTGTTTCAACAGTCAAACTAGATTCAGTTTCGTGATTGGTGCTTTGAATGGCAAGGCCGTCTAAGGTATTCGCACCCTCTAAAGGTTCATCACGGGTTATTTCCACTTCATGCTGATAGGTTGAATGCTGCTGCTGCTGCTGCTGCAATTGCAGTTGCTGCTGTTGATCTTCTAGATTTTCGCCATCCAATTCTACTTCACGCAGTTCACCCTCTTGGTTAATAGATCCATTCTCTAACCCAGTAACTACTCTTTGTTCTTGAATATCGCTTTCCCCTGGAACCAAATAAAGATTACGATCCGCCGTTATGTCTATATTTTCTACAGCATTTTCGTCAACAGGCAGCACATTTGTGAATGCAGAGCGTGGGGAAGGAATTGTATCCTGACCATCAGCTTGTCGTTCCATATTCAAATTAGATGCCACTAACTCAGTTCCGGGAATCATCCGATCAAGACCGGGCGGAATTTCAGGCTGACTAACAAACCGTTGTTGCGACTCTATTTCTGGCTGTCCCAAGACTAATCTTGAAAGCCCTGGAGGCGGGAAACTATCAAACTCATTGTTCTGATCTTGAGCAATGCCTGCATCTTGTCGATTGTTATTGTAACCCTCTTCAGACAAATGGCTAGTTTGAAGGTACCGATTACGGTCATTACTAGGAGCGACCTCTTGATTTTCAACTTCAGAATTTCTGTCTACTATTTCAGAGTTATCTGGAGCGAGATATTCTTGATTTTGTTGTGATTGAAATTCTTCAGGCGGTGGGGTATAGAACTGAGAGCCCATGGCAGGATGCTGTGTATTTTTTGGAGTAGGAGCCAATCCGCGGTGATGTTGAACAACACCAGTCCTTTTATATGGGTTACTTGGTCCGGCACTCTGTACAATTTGAGGAGGAGGTGGTAAAATTGAATTTGAACCACTAGATTGCGGTGGTGTTTGCGACGATGGTGGCGGAGGAGGTGGAAGATTAGAGAGACCCGGCGATTGACTATTTACCGGATGCGACAATTGAGCATTTCCAATGGAATTCACAGGAGGAATAAAGGCTTGATCATTAACTACTTGTGGAATTACCTTCGCAACATTTGGAAAAGCTGGAGCCTGGTTGTTTTGAAGAATAGGTGTTGACTCTCCAGAAGCTGATGGACTAATAGCATACTGTCGAGGGGGTTGAGAGACAGGTTTAGCTTGCGACACATATACAGGACTACCTACAGAGTTTTGGACGCTTTCGACGGGCTTGGAGGATTGAACGGGTGCAGAACTACATACTGAGCTCGTTGTATTTTCAGCCGACTTGGTGCCTTGCAAATACATATTAATTGGTGAGGAAGGCTGAATGTTTTCCAAAGAGCAAGTCTCCTGTGCAAGAATTTGTTGATTACGTTTCTGTTGTTGTGTTGACACAGGAACTGAGTGCACAGTTTGCTGGTTAGTCGGAAGCCTTATTGACTGAACAGAAACTTGATGCTGATTGTACGCCGAAATTGGTGACAAAGATTGTGGTAAGCTTATGGGCTGTTGTTGAACCAATGGATTATAATGTTGATCTTCCAATTTTGGGGAAGGCACATTTGTTGTAGGTTGAGTGCTTGAATTGTTATCAAAAGCTTCCGGCCGCACATCATCATATCCTATATTGGATAAGGCATCCGATTTCTGTAAATAAAAATTATTTTTTAATGAATATGTTCAACAGTTTGCAATAAAAGAAATAAGTTACAATTTCAATCCGTCTTTTGCTTTCTCCTGGTAAAGTTATAGTTGGTTTCTCTTCAACATTCCATTGCCAGTTATCATTAGGCTCTGATTTAAAGCTGTCCTCGATTGAATTTGGATTCATATTGTTTAAACTAATATCGGTGCTACGACTACTTGGCTTTAGTTGCTTGTTGTCATTCCAATCCCAGTCACTCCATCCTTCGCCGGTTTGATTGTCGAAAGCTTCAATACCTTGAGTATTCCTAGACATTGGTTCACTTTTAAAAAATTGCGGAGTGTTCACAGGACCATTTGCTTGGACCACAGAGGACTGTCTACTTTGAGTTTGTTGATAAGAAGCAGTTTGAAAAGGCAGCTGCTGAGGTTGTTGTTTATATTGTTGTTGATGAGGAGGTTGAGCTTGCTGCGATTGCATGAAGTTATCCACTAATGGCGGCTGCGATTGCACGAAGTTATCCACTGATAGCGGCTGCGATTGCACAAAGTTGTCCACTGCTGGCGGCGGCTGCGGTTTCCCAAACAATGCAGGTGTTTGTTGCGTTTGCTGGATACTGTGTCGCTGCCAATTTTGTGAAGGCGTTCTAACGTTGCCTTGCGGTGGTAGTGATGCCGAATTGTACCAGTTACTTTGATTTTGCAATTGTGCCTGTGGTTGGTTACTATAATTTTGTTGCTGCCACTAGTACGGGGAGTAAACAAATATATAAATTTTGAGAGTTAAAAAGCAATATTTTGAATTAAGAGTGCATATAAGCAGTTATTGCGATTAATGTTACATATGTGGTTTATTTCAATAATAAAAACTCAGTCCAGAAGGTGCAGAATGGTGAAATTATGTATATAAAAGGTGTTTCATCGCAAGGCACAAAAGTTACAAATTTTGCTGATGCAGAGAATATTTACCCAAGCTTTTAATATTGCTATTCGCCACTATTAGTCATGGGATAATTCGCAAAACAAAATATAGAATCTCAACAGAAGCCTCAGACACCCCATTATGAATATTCATTTGGTCTGCATTTCTCCTGTGATATCTTTTGTTGATTTTGCATCACACCAAAGATTAAATCTGGCGTTGCATGATTTTAGATGTTACAGGCACCAAGTAACGAGGGAAAAACACACATTATTGTTTTGCACAGCACTTTATATGTATAATGACAGGCAGACAGCATTCAAGGCGTTGAACGCTTACACATTTAAATCTAAGCTGGTCTGGGATTTTATCACTGTCTTGAAACAAGTTACTGAAACCCACATGTAATATGAAACGAGCACATCAATGCAGTTCTAATAAATGACGAAAAATGCTAAAGTTTTTCTCCCTTTTAGCCTATACTTTTTGCTATATATTCTAAGATATCAAGACATGAAGATATTGAAGACAACGATAAGCTTTGGTAGGAGAGTCAAATCTTCATACTGGAAAGATATTTCAATGCTAAGATAAGAAAAAAAGTTTATTATGTTCGCACAATAGAGGACAAGAAAATTACCCTCACTTAACAAACCCGTGCTAAGGCTCCTAAGAGCCTATTCCTCGGGTGATGCTCCTTAAGATATCATCTCAAAAAGATAATAAAAAGTTGAAAGACAAAACTTGAAACTTTGGTATGAGGGGGACGAAACAACTAAACCTGTTCTCTGTGATTTTGAAAGGTTTTGGCCACATAAGAATGAATGAGAATTGGAATGGCGATGCCATCACTAGGTGTGGTACAGAAGCTTCCAAAGAAATATAATCTTTGTCAAGGACTTTAATCTTAAATGGACTCTACGAATTAGGATTAATATCACACAAGACCTTATTGGTTGCAGTGATGATATTAAGCGGATCTGTATTAAAACGCGTCAATAATTTTTTTTTTTTTTATTTATATAAGGACTTCAAATATTCGAGCATTATACAATTTTCGAGAGAAATGAATAGGGTGAAAAAATTAAAATAGTACTATAATAAATAACAAAAAGAGTAAAGAAGGGGATCTAAAAAAAATAGCCAAAAGAGCAATAAAATAAAAAATATTTGCAACACATTTTTTTACATTTAAAAGAAAATTCTTATCCCAACCGACATGTAGCAGTTCCGAAACTCCCTTCGTTTTCCACGAGTAAGCATATTAGTAAGGAGCCGCGTTATAAATTGAATCTTGCAGTTGCCAGCAACACCATTGTCATCTCCGAGAGCAGAATGAAGAGGCAATCCTAATGGAATCTTATTCTATTTAAAACAGGATAAAAGGCACACACGAAGAGAAAGTAATAAATAATCCTAAACATAGTTAGTTTAATTAAATGGAGGTCATATTATAATGACATACAGACATAAAACAAAATCCTTTACTAGTTTGAACGTTATCTAACGTTGTCAAAGCCCATGAAGCATAATCTGCACGAAGCTCTTTTAACTTATGGGCCTAAAACCTGCTTTGAAAGCAATCTAATTTTGCAATAACAGTTGGTAACTTATACGATAGTCAAATCATCTCGGACTATACCGTTCATTTAAGGCCTCGAATTGAAATGACGTATGTTCAAAGTCCAAAAGCCCTGAACTACCATATATGCACTGTCAATTCTGAACAAATCAATTGTAATTAATTAGTTTAGATTGTTAATTAAGTTATTAATCAATCAAAACATTGTTAAGTTAACAAGGGAATATTTATCATGTATATACATTACTATCTAGCAGTAAATATTCCTCCGTGATTGTCACTTCCGGGGTAGAATATTTAAATACTAAAATCTCTTATGGTACAGTTGCATGCCGAAAAATCGGGCTCATAATCTAGAAAAATGTGTCATAGTGTCACTAGAAATTATTTACCGAATTGATAAATTAGGAATAAAGCAGCATTTCATTAAATACAAATTTAATTTATTAATAGCCCTATCTGAGAGCTACGGTACGTTACAACGAAACGTTGGATTAATCGATCGTTGAGTTGGTTACAATCATGCCTGTTGTAATTTTATTGGCGAAGGAAATAGCGGAGTAGCGCTCTGGTGCTCTGAATATAATTTCTTGTTGTCAATTCTTTTATATTTTTTGATAAAACCAGAAAAGAAATTAAACCAAGAATTGCCAAACTGGACAAAAAGTAATTTGATCCTATATTTTTATGTACTAGAAGAAACACTAGAGGCTAATATAATTTTTCTCCCCAAGATATTGTAACTATGAAACCAATCTTCAAATTAGTAGTTTTTGAGTTTTGTTAAATATCTTATAAACTCCCAATCAAAAGCATAAATTATTTCAATTACAATCAAATAAGTTCACTGTAAAATGTTACTATAGTTCAAGCATATTTCAAGTTACCGCATTCAAAGTAAAAAAAGAAAAAAAAAGATTACAATTTTATGAATTAATATAATTCTAGCATTAAGTGAACAAGCAAAAAAAAACAAGAATCACTTCACTTTCAACGAAAAGTGGAAGGTGGCACACATTTACCTGCTGCTGACCACTAAATACCGCCGCTGGTGGACCAGTTTGAGTCGCAGGTGGTGGAGGCCCCTGCTGCTGCTGCTGTTGACTTTGCATCCATGACATTTTATTGATTTTCAACAAGAATATATGGTTTTAAAAACTTTGCTTTTTTTTCCTCAGTCAGTATTTTTTTAAGGATTTTATAACATTTTTGAATAATGAAATTGGCACACGGAAAGGGACGTGATATTCCAATCCTGAACAAGTTGAAGTTCAATCAGTGACGTCTTTTCTTAGACGGTTTCCACTAGCCCAATCAAGATACGTGGAAGGATATTAAACGCGAAAGTTGTTGAGATTGTTTACAAATCACACATCACACAAAATTCACAAAAAAAGATCTCAAACCTTTAAAAATGCTGCAAAATTTATGAAATATGTATCAAAATAAAAAAAGAAAGTAGGAAAATTTGAGGAAAAGCCCCGAAATTTTTTTTAGCTTTCACGAACTTCACAAATAAGATGCCAACCAATTGCCAAGTTGACAGTTTGTGAAGTTTATACATACATCCATCTCTGTTTCGCCTTATTACATCAATAACCTTTTATCTCTTTTAAATACATTCCTTGAAAATGTCAAATTGACTACTTTTTTTTTGTACAATTTCCAATTACTTTTATATCCCTTTTTAACTAATGAAATATTTTCTCAATAAAGAGCGAGATGTATATATAACTTTTTGTGCAATCATATGAGAATGTATTTGTTTTTTTAATGAAAGCATTTCCCTCAGCCAATTTTGCCTACTCACAATTTTCCGCTTTTCTTTTAATTTACACAAGAATATTCACTACACAAATTTTAATTTTATATAATAAACACTTCTGTACAGATTTAAAATTTTTAACTATCACTAAACAATAATTTTAAAGGAAAAACGAAGAGAAAAATCTGGCTGAAATCAAGTGCCAGCTTGGAACTTTCATTTTCGCCCACTTGTATTCGTTGATGTTGTGTTGTACTACAGGGTGTAGGGAAAAAGGAAATCAGCTGATTATTTTGCTCGAAAATATAATATTATTATCTAAATATATTTTAAAATTATGTGATGCAAAATTGCTATTTATACTGTTAAATTCTAATAGTAATTAATAATAATTAATAAAAAAAAAGTTGGAATTTACCGCATCTACCGCCATCAATTAACAATTTTCCAAAACATATTGACATTTTCAAGATTCGTGTAGTCCCTCAGATTTTTGACATAGCTGACGTGTGTACTTTTAATGAATCTTATTTGGGGTCTAGCCCTAATGCAAAAATCTTAAAAAAATACGGAATTGTACAAGTAGCATGAATTTTGCCAGCAGAATTTATTTCTAAACACCACAGATATTCTGACGATAAAAAGATAATTACAAAAAATGGCTTTATTAACGATGATAGCTCGTGTTATCGACGGTTTACCGCTCGTTGGCACAATGCAAGATGATGAACAAGTAAGTTTTTTTTATAAATATTCATCCAATTAGTCACCTTTTTTTAATTTTGCTATAATTTTAGTCAGGACGAAGTATATTAGAGTACCAAAATCAAGCAAAAATGCTTTTCAGAAAGCTAGGATCACATTCACCACCGAGATGTAGCATTGAAACTGGTCCATATTTGTTCCAGTAAACACAATTTAAATTTCACAATATTCAAATAATATTTCAAAATATATTATTTTTGTTTTTCAGTTATTTAATAGAAAATGGCGTTTGTTATCTTGTTATGTGTGATAAAATGTATTCAAAGCGACTCGCTTTTAATTATTTAGAAGATTTGGCCCAAGAGTTCCATACACTCTACGGGCGAAAGGTTAACACTGTGACAAGACCGTATGCATTTATTGAATTCGATGTTTATATCCAAAAAGCGAAGAAACAATTAACGGATAGAAGGAGAAATATTAACACAATTAATACACAACTTCAGGATGTTCAAAGGATTATGGTTCGTATTTTGTTACGCTTTTGGAAGCGTACTTCTGATTGGTGTCTCTATATCTTCCTTAGGTTCAAAATATTGATGATGTCTTACAGAGGGGGACTGTCCTTTCAGGTAAGTCAAAAATTTGGAGATTCTCCAGAACAAATTATCACTCTTTTATGAATGTGAGCCTAGAGGTGAAGCTCTCTATTTTCTTCAGTTTGCCATCTTATGAATATAGCTCAAGATCAAATCATGTTATACACGAAGGTCTTATATGTGTCCAGTCAGAGTAGCGACTATGTACTAAGGCATATTTACAGAGTAGTTTAGGTTCTAAGCAGTATAACAGCGGTTAATAAGATTGTTGTACTTAGAATGAGTACAAGTATGTAACATTAGAATGATAATATGGTTTATGGTGACCTTTAGTTTGAAATTTTAAAATTAATTAGAAGCTAAATATTAGAATATTACTTTATTTTATTATAACAAAAGGAGTGATTTAGAGTCATTGCCCTTGTTCAATTAGAGCTAAATTTATAAACTAACACTGCGATCTCGGTGGGAGTTCAAGCGAGAGGTAGAAATGTTTTAGTAAATAGAGAAATAATTAAGTCAATGTGCAAATCAACAACTCCGACTATATAAATAATGAGCTACGAAGGAAAAGATATGGTAGCGCAAAGATACTCCGATATTCAAAGCAACAAGTAGTGAGTATTAATAACTTAGACTAAGACCTTCGGATGCTCGACTAAAAGTTCGCAAAGGTTAGTCGTATTTGGCAGTTACAGCTTAACAATATTATTACTTATAAATATACATTAAAGCTATGAGGGAGAGGAAAGTATACCTAACAAATATTTAAAATAAAGCTACGACTGTTTAACAGTATTCCAATGAATCTACTGATTCAGTGTAACAATCGAATACTTAAAACAGAACAAAATAAAATAATAAAAATAATATAAATTGACTATCCGTTAGCCTTATAGCTTGAAACTAACACTGTTATAAAATAGGCAGTGTATACGCCCAATTATTTTAGATGGAGCTGGCGCTGACTAGCAACCGTTATTGCACTGTCTCCAATTGCTTGTCCTATGGTCCATATGGTTGAAAATGGGAGATTGACGACCTGAATAGTGAGAAGATGTGACTAATTAGTTTGGTGTAGGCTGAAGATGAGACATAGGTTAGTCTGTTAGAGTGGAGAAATACTCCAGTGCCAGAGTTTTAAATCTTTCTAGTGCTGTCGCACCTCTTACTAGTGTAGGCAGCCTATTCCATACAGTGGTCTCCTGGCCATAGAACGGAATCCAAAGTGGGTGTGGGTGCGAGATTGTGTGATTCGTGCAGCACTTATCCTACTCCAGTTAAACTTGGCAGTTTCAGTTGCGATCTCATTATGAACGCAACCACTCTTATTAAGTAGAGCTCGGGCAGAGGGCTTTGAAAGAATAGCTGCATGAACGGAGAAATATCATCATATCGCCTGAGTCCATAACGAATCTGGCACAGGTCTTAAAGGCACGCAGGATTTTGTTCATCATGCCACTTGAGAATGGAAAGGTTACTATGTCAGCGTAGAAGAAGTGCGGAACAATCAGGGTTTTGACCAGCATAAGACGGGTATTTAGAGGGAGTTTATAAGACACTGCGTATAACGAGTGGAGTCCACCATAGATACGTGCACAGATCTGTTTAACCTGTGGAACCCAGCTGAGGTGTGGATCTATCATAAAACCCAAGTTTTTGACGTGATTGGTGGAGAAGGGAACAACCTGACCTTGAAGAATCAGCGGAGGGATCGTGCTGGAAGGAGCAAGAGTCCTGGAGCAGGATGAATAGATTATTGCCTGTTTTTGCTGAGTTGATGCTAAGCTGATTATGCCAGCACTATCGTGAGATGTCATCTAGGATATCATTGAGATTTTGATTTCGTTAAGTATTATCTTGCGAGTTTTTTGTCAAAATAATAGGTTCTGCGTCCAAATAGTTTTTATTTTTTCAGAAGAAAGTCGATATAATTTTTCCAAATCATCGTTTTCTTCTATAAGGAACTGTAATGCATAAAAGACTTGTGTGACAATCTCAATTTCACTTGATAAATACCAGCTTTTCAAACTTTACCAAAAACATTTTCAATTTTATTTTATTTCCCCGTAAACTTACACAATTTCACATTTCTTTCTAGAATTGGACACAAAAACTCAGAATCTATCCATGATGTCACAGAAATACAAAAAAGACGCTACTTATTTGAATCGGAAATCAATGTACGTTAAGGCTGCAGCTGCTGGAATAATACTACTTGTTTTCATACTTTACTTTTGGATACTTTAATAAATAATGTGGACATAACAAAAAGAATATAAAATAAATAATATTAGCTGAAAAAAGAAAGGTTGGGCAAAAAGAAAAAAAACCGTTTTTATATTATAGAGAAGGGAAATGATAACGACAGAGGAGAATGTTGAGAAAATTAAAATTTTTTTTGTAAAATTTCCTCAGTAATCTTTCGTAACCCTTGCTGTTAAGTATTCATTATATAATAATTATGTAACTGTGGGTAAATTCAAAAATGCATTACTGATCGGAGCGATGCAAAATTCAGCGTAGTGCTTTGCAGCTGAATTTCAAATACATTATGCGCGACCAGCGACAATAAAGATGCATTTTTTAATTTATCCTATTCTGGTAAATTTTTTCGATTTTGTTTTTTTTTTTTTTTGTATTTATGAGAAAATAAAAATATATTCTTAGAACAATCATTGAAATTCATTTTCTTATCCGTTAAGACTTACAATTTTTCGATCTTTTGAGTAATCAAAAACAACAACACGAAATGAGACAATTCATCAGCAATTCATAGATTTCGTCTTATTTTATAGCCTACAGATTTATATCGATTAATTTTCGATTTTTACAGGACTGTAATACCAATTTATTTGATTAAGTCTTTTCATCCTTCTCCTCGTCTGTTTTATTCCCATCAGACTCTGACGAAGATAAGAGATCCCAAAGGCGTTCGTCTGAGAAGAGGAGATTTCCGGGATCATTATCGAATTGTTTACGTTTTTTTCGTCGTTCTTCCCGTTTCGCCATAACACGCATCTTATCAGCTATTTTCCTAGGATTTTCTTCAATTTCTTCTGCAGGCTGTTGTTCCTCAATAGATGCATTCAAAGATTTCTGATACTGTATTGCCTCTTCTTCAACATCTTCATCTGAAAAATTGGGTAATTTTTAAACGATTTAAACTATATTCGCATTTGCAGGCAAAATCTAACCACTATCGATTACATCATATTCGCACATAACATTATCATAACAAATATGTATGCAAGGGTATTCAACAATTATCTTTCCAGCAAGATTATCTCGAAGACTTTTACTACAGTCTAATAAATAAAATCGCTGCGTATTTCTTTTAACACCTTCAGCTTTAAGCAGAAGTTTTAGATTTCCGATTCCTTTAGATTGAAAAAATTCCAACATCTTTTTCTGGGGTACTGCTTCCAAACATTTCGGATTCAAATATTTATCCAATAGACTGCTAAGAGTTTTATTTTCTGAACATCGCTGATCCGAATATTTTAAATTACCCGCGTTTTTGAAAATCCACTCGACATGCCAGTTAATGACTTTAGATTGTTTGTCATAATAAGTAGTGTTGAGAAATCGACGAGAAAAGTTATCAAGAAGAAATCTCAGTGTGGTACCTCTTTCATTTGCAGCATTACGCAGTGTAAAAAGATGAGACGGTAAGGATTTGTTGTATCGAGTATATTTTTTCACCTGGTCATGTTTTCTAGCTTCCGCGTATCGAGTGCATTCCTCCAGAAAAGTGTAGTCTCTTAGAAAATCCATTGCAGTCATTTTATTGAGTGCGATAAATTTGGTTTTAACTCGGATTCCGCTGCAGTTCAGCTCTTTTTTGTGAATTTGAAGACACGATAGGGAACAGGTTTTAACCTCACATTTTGGGCAAGTATATTTAGCATCCTCAAAGTCGCAGACTTCACACTTTCCAAGCCTTGATTTGTTTTCATACAAAAAGAATTAGTAAATGTTTTGCTAGAATTAATTTACAATGCTTAGATCCAAACCTTGCAATCTTTATCGAATTTTCCTCCATCGTATCCGTGGGATTTGTGTCCGATGAATTCTTCATGATTAAATGCTGCTTTTTAATAATAAATAAATATACTTGATAATCTTATATTCTACTATGCAACTTTCAACTATACCACTTTCGGACAATTCGGTTACTTTTTTTTAAATTTGATTATTATAAGTGATATTAGATGAAGATCTTTTGATCCCCATCCCAGTACAGCACGTGCAACTGTTTGTTTTCTTTCTTTCTCTTTCGTTTTCCCTATAATTATTGCATTGCAATATGGAGTTACCCTGACAAAGTGCCTCTATATGTATCTTTTTACTCTTTTTCGGTATTGAGTTGACGTTGACATTTACAGCTGATTAGTAGGGATTCTTGTGTAGGCCTTAGATTTAGCTAATAAAAAATACAACTGAACTTTCAAGAAAGGTATTAAAAATTCTGTTTCTGATATGATATTTCACAATGTTGGTAATATTATATTAACCTTTATCTTGAAATCAATACTTGAAAAATCGTTAGTTCTTTCACCTTTATTTTATAAAATTTATTTCACAGCAGAGTAAAATTACAGTTGAATTTGAGCTTTGGATGCGTGGTTGGCGTTGCATGCGACGATTTGGAAAAAATATGCTGTCCTGTCAGATTGAATGCGTTGACATTTTAACTGTTTTTTTATTTTTCTGATGTGATCCGGTTCACTTTTATGTATGTGGAACAAAATAAAAATGGATCACGCATTGTTGTTGTTTTACGTACATAAAATTGAATCGGATTAGATCATACAGATAAAAAAAGGAGGCTTTTATAAATTAATGGCGCACGAGATTTCTTTTTTCACTTTTAATTAATAATATAAACGCTTTGAACCCTAACATAAACGCATCATCATCAATTATATGAACTCATTTCCATTTTTCATTCCCATTGTTAAAATTAATTCGTATGTAGAAATAATTTTTAATAAAAACAAATGCAGCAAAAGATAAAGTCAAGAACCTACATAACTGGTCTCACGTGTAACATTGCTCCTGCCTGGAGGGAGAGCCTGAGACAACCGAACACTTTTTGTGTGAGTGTCCGGCCTTCACCCGGAGCAGACTGGATACTCTAGGGTCTGCCCTTCTATCTGTGGATGAGCTGAAAAACCTTCCTCACCAAGACCTGATGCGCTCATTAAGAGGACAGGTAGGTTTTGGTGAATGGGATTCAGGATAGTACAATGAGCCGCTATGGCCTCCGTGCTTGGGATGGGTTTCTCCTGCTCCCCCTGTTTTATAAAAAAAAAACATTGCTACATGACGTAGGACCCTTTTTTTTGTTAACTTAACACTTTTTTTAGTTTTTCTTCACAGCCGGTGCTGATAAAAATCTAAAAACTGCAGTTCGTATTTCTAACTCGCTCGGTAAAAATTACCTTCGTTTTCAAAAAAGAAGTAAAAGCGAATGCTATGCCGCCACAAAATATGTGTGACCCGTAGCGGACCCTCTACCTAGGAGGACACTACTGTGAGTAGATAAAGTATGCAATTCTTATAGGGATAGCAAAGTAGTAGTTTTAATAATTTATTTCCTTTTAAATTGCGTTTCCTGACGTCATCAACTCGCTATTTTATCTTTCCCGCGATTCGCTTTCTTATTCACTTCATATTCTTATTATACTCACAAACTTTATATTGTTTATTTTCAAAACTGAATCTGTTCTTCTCGATATCTTGAAATTCAGTTAAAAAAGGACTCCAAATACTGATTGAGGATAGTTTTGAATATCCTTCATACGCACCAATTAAAAGAACTTGTGTTGAATCTAACGGCATTGAATAAAATGGGCCAAGTTTGAAGTATTTGAGATTGGCAACTCATTTACTATTAACATCTATGGACGGAATATTCAAGTGACGCTATGTTATTGCACATTTATTGCCTTAAAGTAAATAAGAAGATATATTTGTTGCGGCTTTATGAGAAGGATGATGCAACAAAATCATATCGACTCTTAAGTAGAAGGAAGAAAAAATGGAGATACGTATCGTTCTTCTCTTCTTATTGTCCTCACCACGAATTTAAACCTTGTCGAATTTTTATCATCCTTGTAATATTTCTCAAGCAATAAAAATACAACAATTGCTACGATTGCTACCTTTTCGTTTGGACGAACTATCGTCCTGCTCGGTTTGATATCAGCACTGCTAGTATGGTAGTTTAGTTAGGGCTCTTTAATTGGATACTTATTACCTAATTGTTTAGGAAATTCGTGCAGTTTAAGCTATTGAGTATTGAATCCCTTTTCTTGATCTGTTCTAATTTTTACAGACTTACCAAAGAAGCCTATGTACATACTCGTATTTCATGAATCCATTTTTTTCGGACCAGAGTTTACGTCTGAATGCAATTTAGTTTATGTAAATACCCCCAAATTTAAAAGAACCGTGTCGTGTACCTTAAGCCCTGGTTTCCAAGAAAATGCGGCGGTGCAGTTTCGCAGTGCAATTGGGCGATGGAAATACGTTTGCGCTTATCACGGCACAATTACGCTTAATGTGGTTTCCTACAATTGCGTTCGTAAAAATTGCATTTACTTTATTGCCTCGTCTCCCTAAGTGTTCTTTCCCTCAAATTATGTTTCAATTATAAAAACACTCGATTATCCATCGTAAAAAATATAACCGCATACTTGAAACAAAAAACAAAAAAAAACGTTAAAGTATGATTTTGTGCCGACGGAATTGCGCCGGAATCAAAAACCAAGACTTAACTGAGTATGAACTAAATCACATTTTCGGAGTTAAATGAACTAAATCAACTGATGTTTCCGACATGAACGTACCCACGATCGAGCAGAACCCTGAATGTGGGCCAGAATCATTAATCATCAATGCAAAATAGATAGATTTTTAGATCTATCATATAAATTCCAGATATATTAGATAGCTACTAAATCATAAGAAATTTTAGAAAAATCAGATCAGTGATTTAAAATCTGCTATAAACTTAAAGAAAATACAACATTTATTTCATTCGATTTAACAACAAAAATCAAGATCACCTAAATTCTTAGGAAATCAAAATTACCAAAACAATTTGTTAAAAAAACAAACAAAAAAGTATTAAATGTGGTTTGACCACTGGCATATATAACATGGACCATTATTACTACTTAAATTCCTTACATTAACATAGGATCACTTAATTCTGTAGCTTTCTCTTTTTGCATTCAGTAATTTATTCCACTGAACTGCAAATAATAAGTTCTGTATAAAATCCAGCATAGTTCAGTGAATTTTCCAAATGAATACCTAT
Organism: Dioctria linearis; assembly: GCA_963930735.1. Lineage (NCBI taxonomy): Eukaryota > Metazoa > Arthropoda > Insecta > Diptera > Asilidae > Dioctria > Dioctria linearis. Next base: position 259,964,448 of record OZ005742.1, on the reverse strand, counting down.
ACATAATAAGTTACAACTTCGGAAAAGGTAGAGCAGATTTTCCTAAAGGACTCTCACTGTTTCCGAAAGAAACGCAAAACGGCGATACTATAATTTACTAAGAATATCGCAGAAAAAGATGCTGCCTCTCTCTGGGACGCTAGCCAGTCTTCTACTTGAATTGCAACTGCACCTCGGCAATTCAGGCCAATTCAGGACAAGTCAAAAGGCGATAGCATAACTAACTAAATTTTCAAGGATCGTCTTCTGCCATTTTGTCGGGAAAACGTGGATCCTTTTCGAAAATTTCTTCAGATATATTTTAGTTTGAAGGTACTGCTTCAAAAGAATCCTGCTCCGTTTAGTTCAGTGACAAAACAAAAAAAAAATTCCAGTTCACTTAAGAGCAGACTCATTTTAGAGCAGATTCATTCACTTTGAATACTTTGGAGCAGTCCTCTGAATTCATTAAACAACATTTTTCTGCTGTTTTTTTACCTTTTCTGCTCTAGAGTAACCTAGAGCAGTTCATTAAACAGACCTGGTATATAGTGCTGGGCACCGTTAATGAAAACATAAACTTCGTTAATCCGTTACTAAAAAAGTTAACTTCGTTAAAGCCGTACTTTACGGATAATTTAACGGAAGTTAACATTAATCGTTAATCGTTAACTCCTAATAGTAATTGTAATCTTTATAGTATTGGACTAGTGAAATGAGTGAGTATATTAAACGTATACTCTAGCAATGATCATTGCAAGCTCGTGTGTTATTGCATCATTAGCGCAATGATCATTAGTTTCGTCATTGCACCAATTACGCGTCCACAAGCTCATTCGTTTGCAATTATGCATTACTTGTCATTCCTTCTGTCGCTTTCAGCGGTGAGGATCTGCAAGTTATTGGAAAAATCAGCTGATTTTCAAGCCATCACTGTCAGATACCATTTGTGAAATTTACTGATACAATTTTGAATATTTTCCATAGCGAATTATTGAAAAACTTTCTCACATTATATATCCAATACAAGGCTCGATTAAATTTTTCGCAAATTACTTTACAAAATTGAGAGCTGTTATCTGTCAAATTGAATTACCGTCAACATATCGTGTGCTTGCTTTGCCAAGCAATCATCATTCAATTAATTACGTAATTGGATCAATGATCATTCTAGTGCGTCATGTGCCTAGCTAGGGTATAATACCCTTGGTTATAAAAAAATGTCTTGGTTGGGGAAGTTTAGGTAGGACATGTAAGATAAATAAGAAAACAGTACATAAATCATAGTTTGTTAAAATAAATATTTCGGAATCAAATTGATATTACGGGAGAATCAAAATACTGGAGATCACTGGTGAAAAGCTGCAGCAATTTGGCATTGTTCATCGTCCAGTAGAGGTCAAAAACTTTTATCTATGCCCTTTAATAAGGTATTGGCTAAAGCTGTGCAATTCACAAGACCCATAGCCTTGATATTGATTAATTTAAAAACAGTTGCTGCAATTGTCGGTAAGAGTGATCCGAGATATGCTTGAGCTTGAAGTGTGATGTCTTCTATGCGTGATAGCTTCTATGCAAGGAACCTGCGCATAGCCACACACATGTAAGACCCAACCTAGTCAGAGTATGAGTTTCGCGGCGTGATGTAAGTTTTGTCATAAATAGTAGGTACCCAATTAACGGTTAACGGATTTATGGAAAGTTAACGGAAGTTAAAGAGTCCGTTAATATTCTTAAAACTTAATCCGTTACTCGAAAAGTTAACTTCGTTAATTAACGATTAACGGTCTTGTGCCCAGCTCTGGTAATACAATATTTGTAATCCTTTTTTGTCCCCCATATGTGGTTTTGGTGATTGGAAAACAAAACTTCCTTAATATTATTATATTTAAAATTGAGCTTAAGGAATATTTGATCTTTTAGGAGATAAGCTTCTAATAAAAATAATAATTTTGAGTATATTTGGAATTTGTTAAGCTTGTAATAGGAATGTTAAAGCGAAAATTAAACTTGAAATTAAGATAGTTTTCACATCCCTACCAACGAAAGTGTACCCATATGAAATAGAAGATAAAGCATTCACTGACATATATATATATTAGGGAGTCTGTATTATACATGTCAGTGAGTGTCTTAAGTAAGATTCAAAAAAGATTTATTTATTTATTTTTACTAAATTTCATTGGTAGTAATTGGTATTGCGATCAAAAGATGATCGTTCCTTGCTAATTTCTGCTTAATGTTGCTTGGTTTTCATTCGCTTGTTTTTTCTACTAATATAAAATATTTCACTTTTTGAATTTAACAAAGTAAAATAAAGTATTTAAATGAAAAAAATATATTTTCAAATTGTTTCTAGAGGATCTTTCGGCAACAATTTTTCAGCAAAAATTGCCATCATCTGGTAACTCCTGTCTGATTATAATTTCTTAGCAACAGTCCTCCCAACAAGAGATCTGTATCTACTACAATGGGGAAAAACTTCGCTCGCGGTTATTACGCATGCGTGTCTGGTGCAATCAGTTTGCGCAGGCACATCATGTTTGACGCTACACGTGTTTGTGGTTTCGCATCAAAATCTCTGAAAAGTGTTGCTGAAGATACAAGCCAAAAGTGTCGCCATATCTCGGTTCCACCAAGCTATGAGGTAAGTGATCACTTTTTATCACAACATTTTCGCTAAAACGGTGATCGTGATGATGTATCAACTCTGTTTGTTCTTATTTGTTGTTGTTTTTGCGGTGTAGAATGCTGTTCAGACGCTGAACACTCTTCAATCGAATGCAGTCACTATACAGAAGTCGATCAATAGACAACAGAATAACATCGACGACACAGCAAGGTATCTCCAAAAGACTGGAATTCCTCTCTGTGAGTTGGATAAGTTACCTGTGATTCATGTGTCCGGCACAAAGGGAAAGGTAAGGTTATTGTTGAATTTTAAATTATGTGTAGAAACATAGATGGCAGTGATACAAGATTATTATGTATGTTAGAAAATCTTATCTCTCATTTGAACTGCGGGTCTGCTGAGCTTTAAGGTCTTGGTTTTCTGGTTTCAATTGGAATGGTGTTATCAGCGGAAAAGTTGTATTGATCGAATGACCTATGCTACTGTCTGTTTCATTCATCGCGTAGTCTTTATACATGCTTCAGGCAGATACTGCGAGTTGTTGATTGTTTACATAGAAATCGATCGTACCTATACAGATGGAAAATATTTTTCTTTTACCATAAACATGCAATTGACGCGCATATAATGCGATCTGATCGTGAAAGGTATTTAATATTTCGTAGAAGTTTTTCTGCTTGGATTATCAAAAACTTTATAAATAATTTAAAAATGCATAATGAAAGTAGTTTTTAATTTTTATTTGTGGGATAAATATAGCAGTCTCTGGCCATCTGGCAAACTTTTTTCTGGGGCACTTCTAATTGTAGTTACATCTAATTCGATGATTTCAGGCTTGAAACTTTTTCGTTAATACACAGTGAACGTAATAAGCAAGTGACATTTTTTTTGTCGGTATACTTAAGATAGAAATGGGCGGGTTGACATGTTTTCGCTCTTTTGTATGCAAATACAATTGAACTGTAAATAAAAAAACTCAACTAATAAATCAACCCTATATAGTTTCAGCTGACTACATCAGTGATGTTCTTGACAGTCCAGGCGTACAGTTTCGAAAAGTTTCCTTTATGTATCCTTAAAATACAACTTTTTCCATATATTTCGAGCCTTTCCTTTTCTACCAATAGATGACTCTGAATATAATATAATTTATTATCTTTTACGGTACGTTTAAATTCATTATAATCAGACGGTCCAGGCGTACAGTTTCGAAAAGTTTCCTTTATCTATCCTTAAAATACAACTTTTTCCATATATTTCGAGCCTTTCCTTTTCTACCAATAGATGACTCTGAATCTAATATAATTTATTATCTTTTACGGTACGTTTAAATTCATTATAATCAGACGCGCAATATTTTTGGAAACAACGACAAAACATTGTACCTATATTAAAGAGCTCTGAAATTATCTCTGTATTTTTCAGGGATCCACATGCGCTCTCATCGAATCAATCTTGAGGTCTTTCGGAGTACGAACAGGTTTCTTTAGTTCACCCCATCTTATTTCCGTGACTGAAAGATTTCGAATAAATGGAGAATCAATTAGCCAAGATGATTTTACAAGACATTTTTGGTATGTGTATAACTGCCTTAGTACACAAAAGGATCACAAGGACGACATGCCACCATATTTTAAGTTCCTAACCATTATGTGTTTTCACATATTCATCGAAAAAAAAGTAGACGTCGCTATTATGGAAGTTGGAATCGGAGGAGAAAACGATTGTACAAATGTTGTGAGGTAATAATAATAATATAGTAAAAATAGTTTAGAAATGAAAATGAAAATTTCATTTTCAGAAACACAAAAACTGTCGGGATTAGTTCTCTTGGTTTGGAGCATACTCGTTTATTGGGAAACACCCTAGAAGATATAGCATGGCAAAAAGCTGGAATTATTAAATCAAATTCGACTGTATTCACATCTCCACAGCCTGCAGAATGTATTGATATTATTAGAAAACGAGCTAAGGAGAAGAATGTAGGAAAAGGCTGCGCAAATCCATATCCAATCTGAAATATTGTTTATTATTTTTATGTAATTATTTTAGGCGCAGTTGTTCATCGCTCCCGATTTTTCGGAATACAATTGGCAAAGTCCACCAAAATTGCAAATAACAAATAAAATCCAAAAACTCAATGCATCCTTGGCCATCCAATTAGCCTACGATTGGCTTAAAAGGCACAAATTAGAGCAGCTAAATGAATTTGTAAAAGACTTGAGCACAGATGATTTGAAGCTAAAAGTTTGCGATAGAACCGTTAAAGCATTGGAAGAATGCTTTTGGCCTGGTCGAGGACAAATAATTGAATTTCAAAATAAAAAGTATGCGACCGTGTGAATATTTTTAGGCTAGCTCTGATTTCCTTACAATTCATTTTGTACTATTTTTTATTTCACAGACTTTATTTAGACGGAGCACATACAAAAGAAAGTCTGGAAATTTGTCTGGAATGGTTTATAGAAACAACAAGTCAAAAGTACTCTTTAAATGTGATTCGTCAATGTTATTTATTTATTTATTTATTTTTAGTGGTCATCCAAAGTGTTTGGTATTTAATGCAGGTGGAGATAGAGACTCGAAACAACTTCTTCGAAATATAAGTGCGTTCAGCAAAATTTTCAATATTGCGTTATTTGTCCCAAATGTTCCTTTTCAAAGTGGTCCACAAAATCCAGATAACACTTCAGTTTGGTCACATCAAGAGCAAAATAAACGGGCTGAAGAGCATCGAGAATTATGGGCAGCTTTAAGTGAAAAAAATCAAGCTCGGAATTTTGGAAGTGTTTTAGAGGCTTTTCGATTTCTTCAGAACGAATTTAGCGGCGAATGTGATGTACTTATAACTGGGTCGATTCACTTAATTGGTGCTACACTACAAGCACTCGAGGCATATAATACTAGGGAAATCGTTATAACAAACTAAGAATTTCTTTGATAACAAAACGTTTTTTTTTTTTTTTTTCTAAACGGATTTTTGCTCGAATAGTTGTTAAGACAATACTACTAATAGTTTGTTGATATAGTATAAGATAAAATTGATTTGTATACTTATCCAAGAAAATGAAATACAAAATGAATAAATTTAAAGAAAATGATTTTTTTTTTATTTATTTAAATAAAATTAAAATTTAATCTAAGCCTTCGACAAATAGCTCTTCCGACCGCGTGGTCTTGCTAGTAATCCACAAAGAGTAACTACAGACTTTAATATTTAACTCTGGCTAGTGCAGTTATAACCGAAAGAATTAGAATTTGGCTCGGATTAGCAAGATCCCGATCACATAAATGTAAGTACACACATAGACAAAGGGCTCCTCTGCTAATTGCTAAATCGGAGACAATATTTTAAAATTAGCAATAAATTATCAAGAGTCATTGAGGTAAATTCTGGTGTTCCTCAGGGTAGCCACTTTGGTCCGCTTATATTTTTACTATTTATTAATGATATTGTGAATATTTTTTGCTTTGCGGTATGTTTATTGTTTGCAGATGACTTGAAATTATTTCTGAAAATAAATTCTATTGACGATTGTAGATTTCTTCAAAATGATTTAAATGGGCCTTGGTAGATGGTGTTCAAAGAATAATTTATTGCTAAATGTTGTTAAATGTAAAGTTATGTTCTTTTACCGAAAATCTACACCAATAGTTTTCGATTATAAAATTTGAGCTGCTTCATTCCCAGAGTACCGGAAACTAACAAGTGTGGGTTCGATTCCCGTCCGCGGGAAAAATAAATAAAAATTGAATTTACAATTTATTTGTGCGTTTTCATCGTTACTACGTATAAAAAATGTAATAAAATGAGGATTCTAGAAGTTTACTTTCTTAAAAATATGTCCTTTCACCACCACAGATGTATCCCAAATGCACCAAAAATTTGCGCCCTATTTAAAGTTTTTGATTCCCTAACTTTAATTTGGTTCTAGCTACTGGCCTGAACGAAAGGATATGGGATATACCGCAAATGGTAAGAAGATATTGCTTTGCATTTTGGGCATTTAGTTTAAATGAATACACCAAGATACCAAACTACTCAAATCCTGGGGAAGCTTCATGTAATCACTTAAAAAGTATTTATAATCATAAAAAAGCTTTAAATCATCTTCAAAAAGCAAACATAATAGGAAATATAATAATAACGAAAATAATGTACAGAACAGGTACACCAGATCTCACATGAATGGCCTGAGATTTAATATTCATGAACTGTACCTATACGGCCAACGAAGTACGAACGAACCGCCATCTCAAAAAGGAAGAGAAACAGCAAAAATTTATTAATCAAAATTGTGAGAATAATTTTATTAAAGGCTTTGAGGCTCTATACAGAGCTGGGCAAGTACCAAAGAAAAAGTACTTAAGTACAAGTACAAGTACCGAAGGCCTGAGTACTTCAGCGTAAGTTCAAGTACTGCATGTTATGAAAAGTACTTGTAACTAAGTACTATGTCTATAAAAAGTACTTTTTTAGAATCTCTGTACGTTGGCAGTAATATAATAAAATTTATCGAGTTCAGTTAATAGATATTAATAAATAAATACCTTTTGAAAACTATATAATATGTATAGTAAACAGTGGCTACTATTTATAGTTTTTTATAGTTTTCGACACTGCAGATAGAGTAAAACTTTCACGTCTCATTGCAACACTCATAAAAACTATTAGAGGTCCGCCCAAGTACCCATTATCACCTCCAATAATGCATAACAATTCTAAGGAAAAAATTTCCAGTAAATTTCTAAGAAGAAATTGGGGCCTTCCCTACAACAGGTCGAGGCATCGTTGATTTTATATTGGAGCGAGGCATTACTTGCTTACCCTTGGTTATGTCCATTGACGTATATAATATGGACTGCTTTCATTTCAATTACCCGTGGCACAACTGCATGTGTCAAAAGAGTTCTTACGTCGGTGCTAACAATGAAAAAATCATTGTCGGGAAGTTGAAAAAGCACCACGCATCTCGGAAAGTAATTTTAATAAAACATCTAGAATTTCTTCTGCGTATATCTAATGTCTTTGGTAAAACAGTTTTTATCAGTAATAACCCTAAATGGTTAATTTAAAATCATGTATATCGATGAATCCACTAATTTATTTGTTGTTTTCAGTTCTCTCTCAGTTGGTACTTGGTGCTTAGACCGAAAGTCCTCAGCAATATAGAAGTGAGCCCACTTTCTACAGAGAACGAAGTCAGTCCATTTTATACATGTTAGTGGTTATGTCATCAAGTCGAGGCATCGTCGATTTTATATTCGAACGAGACGTTACTGGGTTTTTGTTCTATTTGCCCAGACTTGTTTGTATGTTATTAGTTTGTCTAAGGTTCTGCCTTAAGCGTGAGTTCGGCACATGCTTTGGCAGTTCTTCGCGTGCTTTAAAACTCCACAAAAAAGTAGTTGCGCTAGAGATTGTGTCTATAATTTTCTACGAAAAGTGAGATATTTGTAGGTACTTAATAGACTCAGAAATACTTAAGTAAAAATCTTGGTATTTAAGTACAAAACTAAGTCTTAAGTACAAGTAAATAGAAGCAAGTACTTATGTTCAAGTACTAAGTAGGGGAATTTCAAAAGTATTGAGTAATAAAACTTAAGTAACGAAAATGTATTTTAAGTAGTACTTAAGTCTTTTTTTACTTAAGTATTGCGAAGCTCTGCATCTATACCTGTTTACATGACTCAATAGTATTTTAATCATCTACGATTACTTTAGTTTTTTTTCTATTGAGAAGGAAAATAAATTAATTTGATGAAGCAGTTATAAATCGGGATACCTACGAAGGACTATTTCTATGTTAGTTAGAGCTTTTATAAAATTAAAATTTAGCAGTTATCGATACAACTTGCTTTTCTATGTAAGTTTTTTAATTATTTCTTTTACTTGGCTAAGTTGTATACGGATATCCTGATCGGAAGGTGCTTCGTAGACAGTTTGGGAATATTTCTTCCCATATTATTTAAATTTTCAAAAGTCTAAGGCTGTTGATTTTTCTTTTTTCCAAAAAAGAGTTAATTTTAGAGTACAAAACACTCAGAATCACCGACCTCGAATACTTTACGTAATATCAAAGTAGTTTCGTTTAATATGAAAACATTTTAAAACGTGTCAACCAGTTTTTTATTTATCTGGTGGGTGATAAAATCTACTAGACAACACATGTAACATCGATATGAGAAATGTTGACAAACAGTTTTCTTTTCAATAAGTAGAAAGTTATGGAAAAAATTTGAATTTTGAACTATGCTCAGATAGAATACGTATGGCAATATGTAACTATTACAAAAAAAAAAAATAGCTGCTCCTGCATACCTATCCCAAAAAATTTAGTTTTGAGGACAAGGGTTCATCTCAATGAGGAAGTATATGTCGTCATAAGACAAAAGAGTATGGCTCCGGCTTCCGGAACAAAGAAATTTACGAAAATTATAAGACAAACTTATCTCAATCAAAGTCCGCTTATTAAGAAAACTGACTTAATTTATATAACTCAAGATTGTGGCAAAATTGCTTCTCGAGAAGTTAGCTCTCGATGAAATCCACTTGAAATGATAAAGTAATTTTTTTTTTTTCGAAAGGCAATTAATGAAAAGTGGTGATTCGAAAAGAAATCAGCTGAGATAAAATATCACACGAAAAAAAAGTTGGAAATGGGAAATCCATTGTCTAAATTAAAATAGCGCTGACCATTAGGTGAGTTCACCTCTAAGTGGTTACATCTCGGTCGGACTTAAGCATATTCTCCTGCAGGATGAGACTCCAACTTTTACTGGCAAGCCTTTTTCTAGTCCTAGCTCTGGTAGAAGCTAAGCAAAGAATTGTTGGAGGAAGTGATGCCATCGAAAAGGAATTTCCATATTCTGTGAGTGATTGAGAATATTTTCCCCGGTGAAATATTTAAATATAATTTTTTTTTCTTTAATTGTGTACATAAAAGATCTCCATTAGGAGAACAGAAATGGAAGAAATGCTTGGATACGGAAATCACATCTGTGGTGGAGCTTTAATTGACAATCAAACGGTGGTAACGGCAGCACATTGTGTTTTTGATAAATTGTTTGTATTATAATTGAAATTCCATAACTTTTAATTAAAATTTTAATTAAATTTCAGTGGCAATTTTCTGGGAAATCCAAATTCATATACGATCGTCGTAGGATCGATTTATCGCTCTTTCGCAGGAACCCACGAAAATGTTCGAAAATCGAAGAAAATTTTCGTTCATCCAGAATTTTCTATGGATACAATGTACAATGATATTGCCGTTATTGTTTTAGATGAAGCGATACATTTGGATGGTGAATACGTCGCAGCTATTCCTTTGGCAAGCAAATCAGTTTCTGAAGGAACAAATTGTACAGTTAGTGGTTGGGGACATATGCAGGTGAGTTTTTTTGTTTGAATATATCCAGTCATTCATAACAACGACAACATTATAAATATATTTCAATTTAGATGAAAGGATTTCCTGGAAAATTTATTGCTGAGGTTCTTCAAAAAGCCAACGTATCCATCCTTTCGCATAAGGAATGTGCCCTAAATTATACTTTCGAAGATTATACGCTTTGGCAGAAACAAATTTGCGTTGGTGAGTAAGAAAATTTTTAGAAACAAATTTTGAGACTTTTCTAGAATGTGACATTATTTAATTCTATTTTTTTTTACTTTGTTATTTCATATTAAGGTGTGATTGGCGAAGAGATAGATAGCTGCCAAGGAGATTCTGGTGGTCCATTGTTGTGTAATAATGCTTTAGCAGCTATAGTATCTACTGGTTCGGGATGTGCAAAACCTGGATTTCCGGGAATATATACAGATATTGCTCAATATGTAGATTTCATTCAAAATCCAAATAATCCTAAACGTGAAATAAATGCTAAGGTGACAAGGGGTAAAAGTATTTTGTATGATGCTAGAAGGAGTTCATCATCTTCCCTAACAGCCTTGTCATTGTTAGTTTTGATTTCGTCGTTATTCAATTCAGTCAAATAAGGAATATAAAGTCAAATTGTAAAATGTAATTGAAATGTTGACATATGGTTAATAGTCACAGTATATAAAAAATAGTTGGCTTTATGTATAAAGTAAATAAATATGCAGTGCTACAGTTTTTTTCCCAGTTTATTAAATTTTATTTTTCTTGAAGATGCGTTTAAATCGCAGCTATATGTGCCATTCCACACGAAACTGATCCACTTGGAGCCCGACCATCTCCGATTTGGATGAAACTTTCACAGTTTTTATGGAATAACAAAATAGCTCACCCAGTTTTATTGTTTCTCTCTGTACCACCCCCTCCCCTCACCCTAGTGGGTTGGAAATTTCGTGATTTTACTTTGAAACGTGTCATTTTCAAAAACTATATCTCGAGAACGGAGCAACCGATTTTTCTGATTCAAATACCAAATGAAGCTTTTTTCATAAAAAAATATAGCAGTCTACCGAACGAAACAAAATTTTTGTTAATAATAATATTCTACCCAAAGGGTGCCAACGGGACCCTATTACTAAGACTACGTTGTCCGTCCGGATGTCTGTCAGCGGATTGTATCTTATGAACCGTAATAGGTAGACAGTTGAAATTTTTACAGAGTATGTATTTATATCACCGTTATAACAATATATAATAATATAAATTAAATTAAATTAAAGGGGGGGCCCCCAATATAAAAAACGTGATTTTTTCGACGTTTTTGCTCGCCCTTAACAAGTGGTTGGAAAGGCCATGAAGTTCTGCATACAATCGGTTTTAGACGATGACCGCACACCTAGCACTTTTTAAGATACAGGGTGTTTTGTGAAAACTTAGCATAATTTCTTAATCACCCTGTAACTCCGAAACGATTGACATGTCCCCATCCCCCCCCCCCCCCCCCCCCCCCCCCCTTCAAATACAATTTTTTGTTTGGTTAGGTGAGTACTATCACTTCCCGCTCTATGGACCACCATGGAGGAAACACCCTGTATATTTGGGAACTTCCTGAGAATGCGTCGACGTAGTAGAAAGCTAAAATTTGGTACTTAGCGTTTTCATAGCAATGGAAAATAAAATTTCAAAAATGGACTAAATCGGGTTACCCCTTCTTGGTGTTGCCAGAAAAAACCTTGGTTTTTCACTATATACTTGGAAGCGACCTGAGGAGGCATCGACGTGAAGAGTTCACATATTTTCTTCGTAGGGTTGGTATACAAAAATTTCGTTTTTTACTATATATTTGGGCACTGCCTGAGAGCGCGTCGACGTAGAGAGCTACACTCTCCCGCCCATATGAACACACACACACACGCACACACTCACACAAACACTCACACACACACACACACACACACACACACACACACACACACACACACACACACACACACGCAAACGCACACACACACACGCGCGCACACACGCAAACACACACACACACGCGCACACACACACACACACACACACACACACACACACACACACACACACACACACACACACACACACACACACACACACACACACACACACACACACACACACACACACACACACACACACACACACACACACACACACACACACACACACACACACACACACACACACACACACACACACACACACACACACACACACACACACACACACACACACAAATGATGGAGTCAGTCGCTCTGTCTTTGGCAGAGCACAAGACGGAGGTCCTACTAGTCAGTAGACGTAGAGTAATGGAGAAGCTGACAGTGACAGTGGGAGATTTCGACGTCGACTCAAAGGAGGAAATACGCTACCTAGGCGTCATTCTTGATAACAGGCTGAACTTCAAGGCCCACGTGAGGTATGCATGCGAAAAGGCATCTCTGGCTGGGATCACCAATGTTAGTTTTGCTTACAGGATTTAAGAAGTCTAAAATAATCAGAATTTATATACCTGTCACATTCTGGAGTATGCAACAACAGGGTATGTAATACTTCAAAGATTATTATAAATTATGATTAATATTAATATTAGGTTTGACTACGATTACTCATTTGACATACATTTGCAAACTTCGGGGGCATCAGATCTTTGAAATATGAATTCATAAATTAAAATTTTATTCTGCGTGTTTTTTTGCAACGCAAACTCTTTAATATATTTGTCAATGTTAATTTAATATCTGCTGTTCGATTGCCAAAAAAAAGCTAGATTTCTTAATCTCAACGTGGACATTGTATGCAGATCTTAAATAATTTTTAATTAATTTCAATTTAGAGAATGCTTCTCTCACAAAGGACATTACTTATAGAGCCACTGTGAGGAATATTCTCAGCATTATAACTATATTAGGTAACCCTCCTTCAAGGTTGGTCTCAAAAATAAACTTATATAAACCCATTGGTCCGGAATCAATAAGTTCTCTCATACAGTCATACAGAATCGTATAAAACAAATAAACTTGACTTTACAACAATTAAAATTTTTTTTAGGTATACACGGGAAACATTATCAAAGCATAAAATAAACAATATCAACGTTGCACCGCTCTTCTACCTAAATAAAAAAAAAAGTTGAAGAAATTAAACGTCACCTGCTCATTGCCATGTCTAAATCAAAACGGACACACTAATTGCATTTGTTGCGTGGCAACAGCGGATCACGGTCGACCGTTTCGAAATTGAAGAAAATATTTGACTAGCTTTTATTTAAATTGACATAACCAGAAAGGATTAGCCAGCTATCTCCCCCCCCCCCCGGGTCATAACCCCCTATGACCCGTCACGCTAATGGCACTGCCTATGAGCTAGGTTTAATAATTAATTGGAGAAAAAAACAAACAAGCACATTTGCTTTTAAGTTCCGTAAACCGAGTAATTAGTGCATAATTTATACAATTAAAAAGGCGTTTCAATCATATAAATTCAGAAGTAATTATTAATTCTTGTATTTACTGTAAACACACTTAAACCTAATTAAAGTGAAAATAATTAAAAATTTCAAAGATGCTAAATTTAATATCGACACTGCACTATTCGTCGTTCCCTGATGATGTGATTCTATAACATTATGAGATCCAAAGTTTTCAGGATCTCGAATAAAAGTAAGAAATTTTGTGAGATCAGTGTAAATTCCTGGAAATCCCTCAAGTCCACATAATTCTCCGGTAGAGACAATACCGTACAGGCTATTCTCACAAATCAAAGGTCCTCCAGAATCACCTTGACAACTATCCACGCCTCCTTCTGATACACCTTCAAAAATTAAAAACAAAATTACAAGAGCAAACCATTTTGAATAATAAACGAATGTTTACCTGCACAAATTTGACTATCGATTACTGTAAAATTACTTAATGTGTAATTTGCGATACATTCATGTTTTGGAGAAATGGAAACCTCTGCTTTTTGAAGATTTTCAGGAAGAATAGGACCCATCCCAGGAATCTATTGATAAACGCAAGATCGTATAGGTACGTACGGTCAATTATCTATAGGTAGTCGATACACATATGTATTTGCAATAGTAATGAGACAATGCGCTGGGATTTACCTTCTCGATAAAATGAATTAAAATTTTTTTTAAAAGAGTAAACATAAAAGTGAAGTGTAATAAAATTTTTTTTTTTAATTGTTCAATTCAATGTCAATGTATCCAAGGCCCTTTAGAAGTAGATATGGGACCCAAATAGTAATCTAGACTCGATTGAATTGTCGTCGATAAAAATTTCCGTCAATATTTACCTTTTGGATATTAAACAATGTGATAAAATTGCTTATCTGTTCATATTACAATGTTGTCGGCAGGTAAAAACATTAATTTGCTTGTAAGACTCTCCAGAGCATTGTATTTAATATTATTATTTTTGTTATTATTTTTTGTTTGTTTTAATATATTATTTCGCTAAGCTCAGCGGAATAAAGCGAAAAGGTAAGAGAGTAGGCGATTAGAAAACCTCAGGAGAGCTACCGAAATGCTAATGTATGTATATTTTTGAAGGCTATAAGTGCGAGGAATGACAGAGTAGATGGTAAATTGCTCCGCATTCGCACAGTTCAGAATAAAAACATTTTCAAATTTCACCGTCCGGATGGAAATACTGAAAGGTAAATGAATTTTGTAGGGTGATCGGATAACAAACTCCCAAGGAACATTAGAAGAAAACGGGAAAGACTAAGTCTCTTAGGTTTGTTTTGAACTCTATCCAGTTCCAAAATCTATCAAAAGGCCTTAGATGTATCTAGTATCACCAAAATTATGAAAACTATGATTTCACGTAAAAAAAGTCAGCATGTCTCGAAATAAGGCTAAAAATGTCGGGTAGGGATCAGTATACGGGCTCTTGGCTCCAATTTTACCCAGTTCGTCCGCTGTTTCATTACCGTCCACTCCTTAGTGTCCAGGAACCCAAGCAACGTTACTGTGTTGTCCCTAGTATAGCTGGAGTTTCCAGTAGCACCTCCAGACTACTTTCGACTCAGAGAGGACAGGCTGTTAGAACAGATTTAGTTATTGGAGTTTTTGCAACCCCTGTTTACGGTTTCCTGTCCTCCAACCTCTTTAGCATAGACTTCATCAGTCTGAAAAATGGAAGGTGAGGTACCAAGCGGAATGAAGAGTTCCAGATCTGGAACGACCATCCCTGCGCCTGTTATACCATCATTTATGGATCCGCCAGTATATCAGACATGGGCCCGTTGCGGGAATTGGAGCTCTCTGTCTAGTATTTGGTTTCTTTTGCTAATGGTTATCTGACAACCTCTTCCGTAGGAAAATCTTTTAACCATAACATCTAGATCTTTAATGTTGACCTGCTTCAGAATATTAAAATGTTTCGCATCGGAAGAAGTGTGATTATCTGACCTTTTCTTACAAAGCAGCCCCTGCCTCCCTTTGGATAAGGATAATAGAGTGGCTGTAAGGCTAGAATGGCTTCAAGTATTCGTTAAGGTCACGATTGGTCGATAATAAATTTTTGAGGATTGGCTAAATAGGAGCTAGGAACCAAAATATTAGTTTTATCCAGGGAGTCAACTATATACTATATCACCAATATTGAGATACAGTTGATAGGCTCAAAAGGCAGTTTTTTTTAACGCTAATGGCATGGCTTATTTTTGATTAGTGGGAGGGTAAAAGTACAGGGTCTGTCCAGAAAATAAGTTGAATGATTCTTTTCGGCCAACCCGAAAGGATGCAGTTGTGCGATTGCTGAGGGAAAAGTAGGGATGGCAACGTGCTGGCCATTGCCCAGTGCGGATTGCTCGTAGTGTGCACCTGTGTTCGATGTTAAATGTTGGGTTAAGTTAAGGAAATCCGAGACATCCGAGTCATAATGCCTAAGCAAGCTTTGTGCCACAGGGACAAACTGCCAATTTTACTTGAATGGAAATTAGCGACTCCATGACAACAACGCGCCATCTCATATTGCCTTTATTGTTAGCGAGTTTCTGGCCAGGCACGGTGTGGCAACGCTGCCCCAGCCACCATACAATCCCGATCTGGCACCAGCGAACTTCTTTTTGTTTACTCGAATAAAGAGAAGCTTAAAGGGTCATCGTTATGGGACGGTAGATGCCGTGAAAGCCCCCGCAACGAGGTGTCTGAAGGAGGTTACCATTAACGTGTTCCAGGAAGCCTACCAGAGCTTGCAGGATCGCTAGAAAAAGTGCATTGACGCCAAAGACTGTTATTTTGAAGAATATTATTTTCAATAAATTGTTCGTTACGGATTTATTCAACTTATTTTCCGGACACAGGACCCTGTATATATTTACCGGGTGGTGAAGATAGAAACAAAATCAGTAAATGGGATTTTTCCCAACTATACATCAGGAAATTGCGTATAGGTTCATTTACTATAGTAGTAGATGTAAATTCAATCTTAAAGAAGCTGAACATATCAAAGTAAATATTGTGAAATAATTTAAAAATTTTACTTACATCTAAAATACTTCCCCATCCAACAATCACACATGGAGTTCCATCTGAAAAAGATTTATTTGCCAGGGGAATAGCAGCTGTGGTTACCTCATCAAATACTACTGGAGCGTCTAGGACTATAATGGAAATATCATTGTACAAAGTCAGCAATGAGAACTTCGGATGGACGAATATCTTCTTTGATTTCCGTATTTGTTCAGTTTTTCCCCTTGAAGTGCGGTAATTTGTTCCAGCCACTATCGTATAAGAGTTTGGACTTCCCAAAAAGTTTCCACTGCGGAAATTGAGTATAGCGTTTTAGTGATTCACTGAATTTTCTATAATTTTACAAATTTATTAAGATTAATCTGAGCTGGGCACTATAGAGAATTCCGTTCTTTTATACATAGATCTGCCATTTGAAAATATTTAGGTGACATCTTGGTGACAATAGCCTAATAGAAATTGTTTGGGTTAAATTGAGAATTGATTAATGGCCAGTTTCACAGTCCAGGCTTAAGCCAGAGTTTAGCTAAGCCTCGGGTGTGGCTTAAGCCCAGAACTTAAGCCTACTCGGTTTCACAGTACTCGGTAGCTTAGTTAAGCCGCAGATGAAAATTTTTAAGCTGCCAGCACTGCTGTAATTGGGAATTTTTTTAAAGGAAAATAGTCATTGTGGATTAAAAACCAAGCGAAAAGAAGAACTTTTTATTTCCCAGTTTGTTGTGGTTTTTATGTGGAGGGATATCAAATCCAAAAACCATTGTTGCAGAATGTTTCGACAGTCGGAGCCGAGAATAATGCTTAATCCTGGTTTCTTCCTAAAACGTCAAATGGAATGCTGACACTAGCTGCCAGATAGTACTCAAAACTGCTAACTAGATAAGTATTTTTCGCTTGGAAAATTTCAATTTAGTTTTAAAGTATAACTTTAATAACAGAATTTATAATATTTAGGCAAAATATATATTTAGCAATAATTTCCTATGTGTTTCACAGCAACATTTAAGGCTTAAGCCTGCGAGATGACGGGCTTAAGTTAAGCTTGCCTTAAGCCTGCGAGACGACGTGCGGCTTAAGTTAAGCTTGCCTTAAGCCAGTCAGTGATATCAGTTAAGCCTTGACTGTGAAACCGAAATATATATTAAGCCTTGGCTTAAGCCATCGCTGTGACTTAAGCCTTGACTGTGAAACCGGACATAAGCCACAATTCACAAGGAAATACTATACAACACTTTGAAAGCATATCATATTATCTAACAAAGGCCACAACTAGGTATTCCTCTGTCGGAGAAACCTGTAGAAACAGAGTGAGTTACAATTCGTTCCGGGAACAGGTCGGATACGTTACACTACTTTCGATAAAACTCCAACGTTACTCGCTAAGCTCTCAAATTAAAAATGACAATCGGTGAAATTTCCCAAAAGATTATTGAATTGATAGCGAAATTCAAACTACAGAGTTCTCCACAATGTAAGGGAATCCAACAGTTTTGGCAATAAATCCCGGATTTCGGCAAGGATTCATACTTTTGGATTACCTATGTTGATAACATTTGATTGGTTGCCTACCGACAATAAATTGAAAATCGTACACACGAATGTATTGTAGTTCATCTGATCTGAGACTTAATTCAGCAATAATGGAAACAACACGGACGCAGCGGTATAGTAGACTGTCGAATGAACAAATGGTGAAGTGAGCTGTCCATATTATGTTGCAGATATGAAATTCTAGTGAAATCTCAGTAAGAACTTTAACTCGAATGTGATCTATGGTTGGAAAACGCAGAAGTCGAAAGATTATTCAAATCATAACACGCCGTCTGCAAACTTCTATAAATGAGTGTTAGCATCGTATCAAACGAAGAACTATGTAAATGTTCCGACAGGATAGAATCGACGACGAAATAAAAGGAAGAAAGTGGGACTCGATTGTGGGCACATATTGCGATCCGACACAGAAAGAAATATTTCAGTACTTCAACTATTTCAGATTGAAAGTGTTTGGCATGCTTTTTAAATGCGGCCCTTCGATTCAAATTTGTTGTCATCTATTTTGACGAATGAGCACACGTTGGACGCGAAATAATGAAAGGAGTATAACTGTAAAATATTTCTGCGCGAGAGTCGCTAGTTTAAAAAATATGCAAAAAAAACCGATCGGATGTGACTTGGTTTCAGGTGACTCTTGATGAACAATTTTTTTGGGTCTATTTTAAAAACTAGGGAATTAAGTGCCGGGCTCTGATTCGCAAAAATGGGGTTAAGCATCAGGTTAGGGACATTTTCTGGGTAACAAAATAGTGCTGGAAATGGTAAGAAAAATGCCAACAATTAACTATGGATGGATGGAATGAAAAGAGGTTGAGTCCACCGGGGGAGGACTCTGGAGCTTAGGCCACAGCAAATGCGATTGTTCACCCTCCAGACTTATGAGCAATAGTCCCAGCCGGACGCTTTAACAAAATTCAGAATTGGCCCCCAACACTCCCTGTCTGCTTCGTGCAGTTCTACCATCAGGAGGTGTGAGCCAAGGAATATGTACCGCTTTCCGGAGAGAGTCGGACAGTGACACAAGAAATGAGTCACCGTTTCGGGCTCCTCTCACATTCTCTACATTTAGAGGATCATCAACAAGTCTCATCTTGTATAGGTGAGCCCTGAGAAGAGAGTGCCCAGTGATAATTAACACAAATGTTCTCAGAGTTGGCTTGCTGCTCAGTTCCAATATCTTTTTCATCAGATTTGGGTTAGGTTTGCCCCACAGTTCCTTAGTAGTTCAAAAAAAGGCGACTGTGTTGGCAGTCAGCCCAGGCCGAAATTTTAAGATGCAAGAACATTTGGTGCAATCCCGATTATAGAAGATGATTCCTCTGAGGTTGCATCACTACGAGCGATTTCATCCGCCCTTTCGTTCCCACTGATATCACTGTGACCTGGCACCCACACAACGAGTAACCTGTTACACAGCGAGAGGGAATTTATGGTGGTTTTTGCACTCCAGTACCAGCTTGGCAGGTTACGAAAGGTTTTGACAAGGCCTTACAGCTACTTGGCTGTCCGAGCAGATGGCAATCTCCTTGTTCACCGTATCCGCGTTAAGGAGATATCTATACCCGCTTCAAGAATCGCCTTGACTTCCGCCTGGAAAACCGTAACATGGCTTTCAAGGTGTAGGGCGATTTTCATACGAGGCTTCTCACAGAAAATACCTGCTGCGGTATTTTCTTCAGTTTTGGAGTTTTGGGTTTGTTAGTTGTTGAAGCACAGAGTGTGACGCCCAATCTTCCCTAGATGGAATTATTGATTTAAACTCGCTTTTCAGTGTAGTCTCTAGAAGGAGGTCGCTGTCCCTGCCGATGTCAGGAGCGATGGATTGCACTACCTCAAAGATGGATTCATGCGGAACTCTTGCTCAGCCGTAAATTCAACTCTGATTGAGAGGCAACCCTAGCGCTGCGATTGATGCCCCCTTCTTTATATGTATCTGAGCGAGGAGTATGTTGAGGATAATCTCGAGAGCCCGAGTGTTGGTTGACTTGAGGGCGCCGCTTAAGCTAAGAAGGACACAGTCTCTGAATCTTTTCGAATATCTTACGACGGTTGGCGTAATCCATTGCTTTCCACCACACCACAGAACCGTAGGATATCATGGATCGGATGACGCTAGTGTAGATCCATATGATCATCCGTGGTTTGAGTCCCCACTTTTTCCCTATAGTTCTGCGGCACATTGCGAAGGCTTATTCGCTCTGGCCTCGAGGAAGAATTAACTATATTTATCAATTGCAAAGAAGATTATTATTGTTCACTTACATACCCCATATTTAGTGACTTGATAAAAGCGCAATGCAAAGCTCTAATTGAAGTAGCTTCTTGCCGGGCGTACTGGCTTTAGTTATAAAAATAAAAAAATACGCAAGCACACCTAAACGTCATTTGATCTAAGAAATCGTGCAATCATAGACGATGGAATATAACTATAACGAGGTTCAATTTACGGGACAGTATAGGTATACGAAAGTATTGATAGTCCTGCGATGAATCTACATACTCTTAAAGATACCAACGAAGACCATCCATGGAATGTGACTAAAAACGCAAGATAAAGAAAGCATAAGAATGAATCAGAGATAACCTGGGCCTTATTTGGTTATGAAAATTGATAAAGGTTTCTTACACTAAATCGCCATTAAAATGGATGGTCTCATCAAGATTTAGCAGTTGAATCTCGCAGCAGAAATCATCTAGTGGGTTTCAGACATGAATCCCATCAAATACAAAAAATATGCGGATTAAATCCTACTAATCTCTATACCCTCACCTAGAACTCTTCTGTTAACTCGAAGGCATTAAAACCGGATCTTTCGGTATACAAGAATACAAAAATTTCAAATTTCACACCTATCCTGGATATGTGTTTATTCCCTTGATGCTATGGTTTCTGGTTTCAGGAACTGGAAGAGTAACCTCATAGGTACTAAAATGTTGCTCCTAGAATGAAATCCTCTATAACAATAACTTTGAAGACGATCCGGCTAAAACAGAATAACCATAGAAGGCAATATAATATAGCTAGCGCTTCAATAGACTCATTGTTCATGTAGAGCTGGACGAAACTATACTTGAAGGTCGACCATAGTACCTAAATAGAAGTGCCATAAACTAACATAACCCACACCCACCCCACTAACGTGCCCACATCTCATCAACTATATTTAATTATTTTGAAATTTTTCAATCCCACTTTTTATACTTATATAGAAATACGAGTAAATACGAACAATTGATCGAAGACACAATGACCAGCCGTGACAACTGTCTGATTATCAATTAGGGCTCCACCGCATATATGATTGCCGTATCCGAAGATTTCTTCCATTTCAGTCCTTCGAATGGACACCTTAAAAAATCCAGAATTAATTCATTTCATTTGCAAAAGTATAAACAAAATTGATTCCTTTACTGCATAAGGGAATTCATTTTTATCAGCATTGATACCACCAACAATCCTTTGATCCGTGCTGTATCCTTCTCCCGACGACGACGTTGACAGAAAACACTGCACTACCATAAAAAACTTAAGAAATACTTGTCTTCCCGGGATCATTTTGATATTTTGTTTATTCGCGTCAACAGTGCCGGTGATATGATAAAGTGTACTGTGCCTCAAATTGATCACTATACTCACTCACACCTCCCATTCACACCTAGGTAATAATGTTTGATTCGATAAGTGATAAGATTATCTTCGTTGAAATTATATCAGTTATCTTTCTACATAGAATAAGCTTTGATGATTTTATTGTCTTCAATCGCGCAGCCGAATTATTTATTTTGCGGTGAATTGAGCTCAAAGTGAAATTTTGATTTGTTTTGAGCGGGCCTCCCCCCTTGGGAAAACTTTAATCATAAAATTTGAAGATAGTATCTAACCAGCTGTCTTCGGAATTTTATTAGCAAAGCAATTATATGTGTAATTTGATAAACGTTACTATATTTTGCGGCGTGTTATTACTTTCAGCTGCGGATGGCCGTATATGGGATCTCTAGATTCCTAGGCTGAATCTTTGGTGCGGACCCTATCGGGGAGGATTTTTTGAAAATTAATCTACAAAGGTAGGTAAGATTACGATTAAGCGTCTCTGAAGATCTAAATTAATATGACAATAAGTTTTAAAGTAGTTAAACCTAAGACCCATCTTTCATTATAGAAGGGAATTGGATTATACTGCGGAAGTTTACTTTATATAAGGCATATCTAGCGAATGACATTTGAACGGATTTTATAAGCGATTTAAATGTGTTGCATAACACGGGTCCCATATTATATGGGGCTCATACAGGGTCACTCATGTGGGACAAGTCGAGTAGGACAGCAAACGATGTTGTCACGCAAATTTGCCCCTGTGTGTGCCTGTTTGACGGTGTGACACGACGGCGCGTGTCAAGCGGTTGGACGAAAATCAAATTAGTTTGATTTCACAATTTTTTATCTTTAATTCATAAAAGCTTTAAAGAAAGTTTGATTTTTTTTTAATGTTTATCTTTCTTCCTTTTCTTGCCGTTGCATTTTAAATGTTAAACAATCGGAAAACTCTTCTGTGTCCTAATTTGTCATTAAGTTAACTTTGTGTATGATTTCAACCAGAGCTGGGCAATACATACAACTTAAAGTACATTTTCGTTACTTAAGTTTTATTACTCAATACTTTTGAAATTCCCCTACTTAGTACTTGAACATAAGTACTTGCTTCTATTTATTTGTACTTAAGACTTAGTTTTGTACTTAAATACCAAGATTTTTACTTAAGTATTTCTGAGTCTATTAAGTACCTACAAATATCTCACTTTTCGTAGAAAATTATAGACACAATCTCTAGCGCAACTACTTTTTTGTGGAGTTTTAAAGCACGCGAAGAACTGCCAAAGCATGTGCCGAACTCACGCTTAAGGCAGAACCTTAGACAAACTAATAACATACAAACAAGACTGGGCAAATAGAACAAAAAAACAGTAACGTCTCGTTCGAATATAAAATCGACGATGCCTCGACTTGATGACATAACCACTAACATGTATAAAATGGACTGACTTCATTCTCTGCAGAAAGTGGGCTCACTTTTTATTGCTGAGGACTTTCGGTCTAAGCACCAAGTACCAACTGAGAGAGAACTGAAAACAACAAATAAATTAGTGGATTCATCGATATACATGATTTTAAATTAATCATTTAGGGTTATTACTGATAAAAATTGTTTTACCAAAGACATTAGATATACGCAGAAGAAATTCTAGATGTTTTATTAAAATTACTTTCCGAGATGCGTGGTGCTTTTTCAACTTCCCGACAATGATTTTTTCATTGTTAGCACCGACGTAAGAACTCTTTTGACACATGCAGTTGTGCCACGGGTAATTGAAATGAAAGCAGTCCATATTATATACGTCAATGGACATAACCAAGGGTAAGCAAGTAATGCCTCGCTCCAATATAAAATCAACGATGCCTCGACCTGTTGTAGGGAAGGCCCCAATTTCTTCTTAGAAATTTACTGGAAATTTTTTCCTTAGAATTGTTATGCATTATTGGAGGCGACAATTGGTACTTGAGCGGACTTCTAATAGTTTTTATGAGCGTAGCAATGACAGGTGAAAGTTTTACTCTACGTGCAGCGCCGAAAACTATAAAAAACTATAAATAGTAGTCACTGATTACTGGACATATTAATAGTTTTCAAAAGGTATTTATTTATTAATATCAACGTACAAAGATTCTAAAAAAGTACTTTAAAAAATACTTCAAAAAGTACTAAGTACTTTTAATAGACTTAGTACTTAGTTACAAGTACTTTTCATACATGGGATACTTGTACTTACGCTGAAGTACTCAGGCCTTCGGTACTTGTACTTGTACTTAAGTACTTTTTCTTTGGTACTTGTCCAGCTCTGATTTCAACTCTATATCGTCCATTTTAGGTGAAGGAAAAATGCAAAGGAGATATTGTTTGAACTTTGTTCTTCTTACCCTGATATAAGTTTTTAAAACATTTATATGCTGCTTCACAGATCTCAATTATAATTTTTCTCAGGGTCTGCGGTGCTATAGCGGTAAGGAATTTTAAATCTTCAAAGTTTGCACCTGATGCAAAATGATGATGTGAGGCAGATAAAAGCTCGTTTGGAGTGATAGCAACCATCATAAACACGTATTTTGTTTTTGAATAAATTGGGTTAATAATTCTAGCAGCTCCTGATATGTGTTCCTGGTGAATTCTAAGAAAGTTTTTCAAATCAGCTGGAGATGTTTCCTCTAATTTCTTTATTAAATTTGTATGAGAATATTTATTTCACTCTTTCGTCCAAGTTCTTTTCGCTTCTTTCCTTCTTGAACCGCTTTCCATATCGAAAATTGTATCTAGAACTAGAATACTCAATGAATCACGTCCGACATTGCTCTTAAATTATGAAAAACTGATGTTGGACAAGTGTGTGGAGAAAAAGCTTTCATGAATGACACACCAAGTTGGCCAACATGCGTGGCCGTATATAGAGGCATACTCAAGAATTGGCTTAAGAAAGCTCAGGTTTCGAAAACCTTTAAATACAATATACCTATCTACCTATATTCCATTTGATTACGAAAGGTAAATTTGACATCAAAATTTATTCCACAATCTTTTTCTTCCTTTGACCCTATAAACTCATAAACCTCACCAATTTTGTACTCGAAATTAATGGGATCAGTTCTACTGATAATGATTATTTTTCATTTTGAACCATTTAGTAGAAAACTATTTTTTATTCACCAAAGAAATAAAGCAATCAAATCGTGTTATAAAAAAAATGCAATCATTCAAATTGTTAGCTTCAAACAATTTTTTTAAAAACCCATTACCAAATTTAAAATTGGCTGAAATATCATTCAAAAATAAAACAATAATGGACCCATAAGGCTACCTTGGGGGACTCGGAAAGAAGATATAAAAATTTTCAAAATAGAGTATTCTCAATTTTTAAATATTGTTTCATCTAATTTAAGAAGGATGAGATCCACTGAAGAAAGATTGAGTAAAAACCGAAATATTTTAGCTTATTAGTTAAAATCGAAATGATGGCGATCACAAAGCCTTGGAAAAGTCTATAGCATCAATTTGAGAGCCTCTCTCAAATGAATCAATGGTAAATTTTAAGAAGATAGCCAAGTTCGACACGACCATCCTCCGATGTGAAGCCATGTTGCTCCGGAATTACGAAACTTCTTGAAAAAAATTCAGATCTTAAAGTTAACTAAAGAATCCAAAAGCTTAGCTTTATTAAATAAATAGCACACTAAATTTCTTGAGCCGGTTTTAAAGAGTAAGAATGGAAACTTTCCGTTCATCAAAAAATCTATCGGTTTTTAAAGAGAGATTAAAAATATCAGTACCTAAGTGGAATAAACAAATTACTATGTATAAACAAAGAACATATAACTTAACAAGAAGCTTCATCTGACCTCTAAAAATCACCAATTCCTATCCCATCCGCTAATCCTATTATTCTCCCTCTGTTTTACTGCAATGCAATGTAAATGAAAATTCTCTCAAACAAAGTATTCATGATGAAACCGGTTTCTTAGGGAAGAGGTAAAAGAAGCAAAGAGAACACGCAACGCAATACATGGGCATGATGCGGACTACAGGCTCTGGCTCTGGTGCTGTCCTGATTGTCGGTGCTTTGACGACCCGCCGTCCGTCACTCACCAGCCACTAATTAGCGTCACTACAGATGAGTGGCGGCGGGTCATCAAAGCAGAGAGTTTTCGCAAAATTTGTGAGAGCGGGTCGTAATATCACCAACGGTGACGGATGATGACGGTGATTGCTGGGTCGTTAACAAGCAGAGAGTTTTCATACAATTTGTGAGAGCGGGTCGTAATAGAACGACCCGCCATATAAAACTTTTCAATATATGAGATGCGTATTCTTTCTGTTACATGTTCTTTGATATAAATCATCTCATTAACAAGGAATAATAAAGACCATCTGCATCCACAGCGTTATTGGTTTGAAGACCTTTTAATGCTGGTAACATATTCATGGAATCTTTTTAAAACTATAGCTAGTTTCTATCCGCAATATTTTACACTTATATTTCTCTCATCAATTCGCGTCCAACGATTGCTCATTCATCAAAATCGGTGGCAAAAAAATTTTAATCAACATTTTTTTCATCAAAAATATATGTTTTCGCACCGATTTTGACGAGGAAGGGCTTATTTTAACGGGAAAAGGAATAAAAAACGATATGTTAAGGAATTTTTCAAAAACATGCCCTCGTTCGTTTTTTTTGCATATTTTTAAAACTAACGAATTTTTATCCGAAATATTTTACAGTAATATTCTTTTCATTATTTCACGTCCAACGAGTGCTCAATCGTCAAAAACAAAAATGCTATAGCAGCCTATAAATGTTTTTCATCACACATTTTGAAGAGAAAGAAAAGGCTTATTTTACCAGTAAAAGGAATAGAAAACGATTTGTAAAGGAACGATAGGGTGGAAGGACGGAAATCTAAATTGTCATTATGAATATCATTAGAATAAACTGTATGAAAAAAATTCATAAAATGATCACAAGTATAGTATGAAAATCATAGGATTATAAAATCCCCACAATTGTTACCTTTTTTTTTATAAGCTACGATCAAAAACAATTGCTGTTATTTTTGATAGTCACAACTGACCAAATATATGAATTAAATAAATATCTATGTAAAAAATCATATTCTTTATATGGCAAGCCCATCACAATCCTTGGTGCAAGGAACCTTTTATGAATTCTGCTGGTAACATGACTGATTGATTGAAGACTGAGGTTGAGGCCTCTTATGGAACCTCTGGAACGTAGGCCATAAAATCCCCATTCTTCACCCTCCAGACATATGAACAATTGCTCATAGGCCCCAATCGGACGCTCTTACGAATTTAAGTATTGGCTCCCAGCCATCTTGGCTGGATTCATGAAGCTCGTTCTAAAGGTATGAGCCAAGGAATCTGTAACGATTTCCCGAGATAGCTGGACAGTGACAAAGAAAGTGAGTTACCGTCTCGGATTCCTCTCCGCATCTCCTACTGGTGACATGACACTTGACCATTGATGGAAACGCGATGGATTCATAAACCCAAATAACCAGCTAAGGAATTTTCCAAACAAGCAAAACCATTCATCAAAATATTCTCATAAAGGAAAACTCTATAGATATGTTGGAGCCGATGTAATATTTTCTAATGGACAGTTTTCAAAAAATAACCAACACTCCACAATGCAAAGATATATTGCATAAATGCGCCAGGGAACGGACACACAAAAAATATAGGTAGGTATAAATAAGATTTTTTACTCTACTTTCTTCGCTTCCTGTTAGAGCCGTGGGTATTGGCTTGGTGCTTTAGCTACGTCTTAGAAACAAATATTGAGTGATTATTTAAAAAAAATTTCTACACTTCATACAATTCAGATCTTATGCTAAAATGAATAAATAATAAATAAAAGTATTAAAGAGAAGTACCTACCCTAGTTATTTATAGTATCTATACCTTCCTACATACCTACATAGTTCTTTTAGATTCTTATTTCTACTCCTTAAAAAATGTTGAACAAGAAAACTTCTATATTCTCGACCACCAAAAGTCAAGAAAAACTTTCTCAATTAACTGTCCTCATTCGTCATTTTCCATCTTTAGATTCTTACAAGCCGCACAATTTCCAAGATTTTCATGATGTTAAAACTTTTTATAATAGTTTAAAAAAAAAAAAGCGAAAACCTTGTAAAAGTTTTCTGTTATCTTCCTTATCTGCAGCAACTTCGTTGAACAACCAAGAAAAACTCTGGCAGGCAATAAGAGAATTTTCTTAAAAATAACTCTCCAAGAAAGTCTTCACTGCATATACATACATATATACCTACCCTTACCTGCCTATACCTATACTTTTTTGAAATAAAAGTTCTCATCATTCCAATACAACTCTACCTGTCCGTACAAGTTCTCATACATCAACCACCCACGACACGGCACACATTGCATTGCATTGGTGAGAAAAACTTCCAAAATGTAATAAATAAAAGTAAAAACGCCAAACAGTATGCTATCAAATCGCTTTCCATTCAGCTGAGATACACCATCATCGCATTACCCACCAGCACCAGCCCACAGCCCACAAACTCCCTCCCACCATACCAATATTCTTCCTTGCCACAGGAACTTTAGGCAGTTCGAAAGCATTTTCAATTAGGTAGATAAAGGAAAACCATTTCATTCTACCGTTTATCAAGTTTATCCAATCCAAAAAGGCTGCGGGGGGTTGTTAAGTGTTCAGCCAATCAGATTCGTAGAATTGCTTTTACTTTCCCCAGATAGTGTATCCAACCACACCCACAATGCAACAAATTACCACACACATTCAACTGAAATGTAAACAAACACCCCCGCATCAGCCATAGCTGTTTCTGGTTTTGTTGAAATGTTGAAAGTGGAAGAGAGATGACTATAGAGATTTTCTTGTTTTTAAATGCAGGTTCATTTGTCCTATGGACATATGTATATGGATGTGCGTGCATATCCATCCGGTTTCACAGCCTCCAAAATGGCTAACCGTTTTCCATTTATGTTTCCATTAACCCGATTCTTTTCATATTACCGTTACATGACGAAAACATATGGATGGCGGGAAATTTGTCAACCCTTGTTTTTGTGATGGAGGAGGATAAACCATTCAATGCTGCTTGGAATATTCTTTTTATCGCGTTAAATCATTGCACGAAAATTCGTTTAGGTTCTGAGTTGGAGTATTGCGCGGAAAAGGTCGCTGCTAGGTATACAGAAGCTAACACGGCAGCAAGGGAAGCTATTAGATCCGCAACTGCTGCTGCAGTGCTGCAAATCACTCACTTCTCATTCTGTGCTTAGTTCAGTTGTAGTTTTCTGATTGATTCGGTCGCACGGTTTGTTTTTTCGGTTAGATTTACGGGATTTCATCATAATAATAATAAGGGAAAAACGGTACTTTGGTTTTAGAAGAAAGTTTATATAGGTACCTACCTACCTACCTAGGTATTGAAGTTTAACTGTACGAAATTTAGTTGATTTCTGTGCGGCGGCGGCGGGCGTGGGAATTTTATTTATTGTTGTGGGGTTTGTTTTTGTGCGCTCTCGAGTGGCAGTACTTATTCATTTTCAAAAGTGGAAGGTGTTCTTGTTAGATTTGTGCACTTCTTATGTACAACACTATGCAGGATAGTTCGAAATCATTTCTGATTCGAGATTTACTTGGAGATTTAATTAACCATCATCAGCAAAATGAAGGTAGGATAGGGAAATTTATGCGGAGAGTAACTTTGTTTTAATGTGTGTTTGCGACATACATACATATGTCATTTGGAGGTTATTCTTTTATTTGGGTGTGACGGAAGTAGAATTTTGCATAACTGTGGCTTTACAAACTTTCTTACAACTCCATCATATTTTTTTTAAACATTTTTTGAGGTGCAATAGTACCTAATATGTCGTTACCAGAGAGCGTTATATTTGGACACAAAGAGCCCGATAGTGCGAGTCATTTAACAAAACTAGAGCAAAAAAAGGAATAAAAAAATCTACCTAAAGAACTCGAACTATTATTTATTATGACTCTATTTATTTAACACCTTCAAGGGGTTGCCATATACAAAAAAATCGTTTTTCGCCTGACAACGCGTCGACGTAGAGAGCTGAAATTTTACGCACAGATTTGAGAAAAAAAAATCCAAGTTTAAGTTTGAAAATGGGACGAATCGGGTTGCGGTAGGGTTGCCATACAAAAATTTAGTATTTAACTATATACCTATTTGGACACTGCCTAAGAACGCGTCGACGTAGAGAGCTGAAATTTTGCACACGATTTGAGAAAAAAATCCAAGTTTAAGTTTGAAAATGGGACGAATCAGGCAACTCCTTTGTAGGGTTGCCATACAAACATTTCGTTTTTAACTATATATTTGGACACTACATAAGAACGCGTCGACATACAGTACTGAAATTTCGTATACGTGGTGTAAAATAAAATCAAAAACGGACTAAATAGGGCAATCTCTTCTAACTGTTACGATGTACAAATTTAGGTTTTTTACATATTATTTACAATATTAAATTTATGTTTGAAATTTAGGTTAATTTTCGGAATAACCACATCAATTTAAGTGGTCACGAAATAGATCAATAATTACAATCTATCATGAGTCAGTTTGCGTGTACCTACTGGTGGATGAAAATTAGATTTGCATTTTTTACTTTGCCCGCAATTGCGGCCTAAAATTCGAATTTAAACTAGTAGATAGAGATAGTACCTAGGTATATTAAATGTGCTGTAGAAACTTAAAAACAAATACGATTCGTGGTTAATAAATGCCCCAGTGTTGAAAGATGCTAAGCAATATCTATGTAATATCATAGAAAAGATCGTGACCAGTCGCTCACTTGAGGGAGTTTTTCCAAGTAACTTGAAAGAATCCTTGATTAGGCCTGTACCAAAAATCACAGTATGCCGATTATCGAGAAATGTATAGAGAAAGTAGTGCAAATGCAACTAGAAGCATATTTGGAGGATAACAAAATTATTAATAAGCATCAATCAGGGTTTAGAAAGCAACACTCTTGTGAAACGCAATTAAATTACATAGTTATGGAATGGAAAATCATGATAGGTGATGGTAATACAATAGTGGCTGTTTTTCTTGATTTAAAGCGTGGGCTTGAAACAATCAGCAGGGAAATACTCATAAAAAAACTAAGAAAGTACTAAGTCAGAGGAACCGAAAACGATTGGTTCAAGTCTAATTAATCTGACCGCACTCAGATAACAAAATTATATAAGAATAAATCAAACCAGCTTAGCGTCATTGGCGTAACTAGGACTTTTTTCTGAGGTAGGTGGGCCAGGTCCCCAACTTTCGTACATAGGTTTTAACAAACATTTTGTTTGTGAAGTATATCAGCTCACGAGTATTCCCAGCTTTTGACCGAAATTTTTATGCATTGCTCTGAGTAGGTACTTATAAGATGTTGATATAATGCCTAGAGCCAATGAAATTGCATAGATTAAAAAAAACCATAAAATTTCTAAAGTCACATAGGAAGTAGTGTTTTAGAAAAATGAAATAAAATTTGCACGATTTAAAAAAAAATAAAAGAAAGTGGTGTCGTTTAATTAACAAAGACTTTTGTTTTCCACATCCCCCCACCTTTGCTTCTCTCACGTATTAAGGAAAATAAATCAGAATCCTTAAGTTCCAAACACGAATCTGTTATGATAGTGACGGCCTGCCTAATGCCCAGCATTTATTCCAAGTACCCAGAGCTAGGACCCATACTTTAAATCATTTAAGTATAAGTACAAGTTCCGATACTAGTACTTAACAATTTTCAAGTACAAGTCTAGGTACTGGTGCTAGTATTCATTTTGAAAAACCTATAGCCTATAGTTAAATAACTGGATAAGGTATCGCGTTATGGCGGTATTTGTAGTAAGTGCGTTAAGTACCAGTATCGGGACTTGTACTTGAGAATTTTTTGAGTACCCGTATCGAGACTTGTACTTGTACTTAAACAACATTTAAGTCCAGGTCCTAGTACTGGTACTAATACTTAAGTACCATGTACTTAAGTACTTTACAGGTCTGAAGTTAGATACACATTTTAGATCAATTATTTACGTTTTTATTAAGCACTAATAAAGAGATAGTTAAAGTCTGTATACGCTTTAGCTTACGTTTTTTTTTCTTCAAAATTATTTAGCAGCTTTTGCGCTGTTAGTTTGTTTTTAATTATCTCATTTTCAATGTTTATGAGTGCCATGTTCGAAAACCTCTCCTGAAGCATTTGCTCTTAACCAAGTTATAACTCGATGGAAAAGCTCCGTTCACACTGTCAAAATAGTTCTGCATGATTTCTCCTACTGATCACGCCTTTGTCAATATTCAGTGAAATCAGAGCAATAGTTTTTAAAATTTTTAAAAAGGTTTAAATAAGATTTCTTGAAGAAAAGAACTCGTTAAAGCCTTTTCGATTCCGATCCGAACGGATTCAATTTAATTAGGCCTAAGATTGTACGAATTAACGAATGTTTTTTGGGAATTTTCATAATTTTCTTTTGGGTGGGGGTGGGGGGGGGGGGGGATAAAGATAGTAAAGATAGTATTATTCGCAGACGACACACTATTATACGTAGTCGGGAAAGACAAAGAATAACTAAATGCTAAATGCTCAATGGATGGACATGAATAAACTAAACCTAAATGTGTCGAAAACAAAATGTATGGTGCTAAATAATGTTAACAGGATAAGACTAAAATTAAATGACGAAGATATTACCCAGGCCATAGGTAAAAATAATCAAGTATCTGGGAGTAATGGTTGATA
Organism: Dioctria linearis; assembly: GCA_963930735.1. NCBI lineage: Eukaryota > Metazoa > Arthropoda > Insecta > Diptera > Asilidae > Dioctria > Dioctria linearis. The sequence goes on along the minus strand of OZ005742.1, from coordinate 259,932,006 downwards.
ACAAATTGAAATTCACTTCCCACATCGACTTAATATGCGCGAAATTAGCAAAAAAGATTGTGGTTTATTAAGAAGAATAAGAAAAAATATGGACACAGATACTGAAATTTGTATATACAACACAATTATACTTCCCCATATGGATTATTGCGCAACTATTATATATTGCTGTAACGCTGGAGAAGTTCGCAGGTTGCAAAACCAGCAAAACCGAGCTATGCGAATATTATTACAGAGAACGAAATTTGAAAGAATTTCTGATATGCTGCGTGCCGGATCTAGGAAAGTTTTGAAGGGGGGCAAAGACATTATTTACCGCTCCTCTAAAAATGATATTTATTTGGCGTAAATTTTATTACAGTTCCAGGGTATACTAGCCATCATACGTATTGATACATGACCTATTTATACTGCAAACCTTGGGACTAGAACCAGAATTGTTAAAAAAAATTTGTATTTGAAACAAATGACATAATTTGAAATTCAAAGAAAAATTAAGATCCATTATAGATCTTAAATGTCGTTTGAATCTCAAACTGTTTTAAAATAAAAGGAAAGTAAAAAATCCTATCATTACAAATACAGTTTGTTTTATACCGAAGACAGACTTGCAATTTCAGTATTGATATATTGATAATGCAATTATGTCAATTGCAATATAAAATTTCAGATACACACTTGCGGTTTACCATACTAAGAATTTAATTAGAGAACTTACATTTGATTTATTGCTTGATTTGTTATTTGACTTAAGAAAGTTCCGCGCACGTACAAAACGCGAGCAGATATTGGGCAATTACTTGTATATATGAAAAATAAGCACGAAATAGACACTTCAATTTGACAAGTGTCAAATATTAAATGTCAGAAAAAGTTGTAGAAAACATCGCAGTATTAAATTCGGTTCTAAAATGTTCGTGTATTAAATGATTATGGTTTATAATTACGGTCATATTGCAATAAACTCGTATACCGCGTACGTTTCGCGATTTCAATATTGAATTCGAATGTAGTACATACTGAGTGTACACCGAGGGTATACCGAGATGCTTTTCAGTATATAGAGACAGACTTTCGGTATTATTAACACAAGGATAACAAATCAAAAATTTAATTATGTTAGAGATTAGTTTTTTTATTTTTGCAGCTTTTCAATATGAATCTCCTCGGCTAAAACTACTAAAATTTGACACGGTTTCAAAAAAACTCTGCATAGGAATTCTGGAAAACTGCCGTTCAGGTTGAAAGGATTTATCCGATTTTTTACTCTGATCCAAAGACCTTAACTACGGCTAAAATGGCTAAATTCAGCTGGCATCCAAATAATTTTCTTGTGCCTACTGTCTTATATTCTGTCTACATTCGAGGTAGGATTGGTGGATGATGTGGTTGCCAGCCACTTTTGTACAATTTGAGAATTTAGCGGAATTTTTAGTTTAATTAGCTTACAGAGGCTTACACACTTAAATTTAATAGACAGTAAACTGATTGACTGTATAAGCACAATTGAAAGTATGATATCATCAAAGGAGCTTTTAGATTCCGGAAAGAAGACTGAAGTGTAAAGTATGGTCTGAAAAATTTTTCCAATTCTTGTAATTAGATTTCTTCTCGTTTAGTTATGGGTTCAGAAGTCCGTCGTATTGCCGCTCCCTTACTTAAAACTAGCGCCCGGGGCAAGTGCCCCACCATAGATTATATATATATAGAAATACATTACTAATTAAAGGACAAAAAATGTATAATGAATTACCAGATATATGCAAGAACGAAACAAATATGACTAGATTTAAGAGAAGCATCATAGATATAGTGAAAAATAAATATTAAACATTTTATTGTAATGTATACAAGGATTTTATCCAATAAATTTCAATTTCAAAAGCAACACTTTAGTCTGATTGCATTTAAGGAAATATGGAAAAATTATACTGCAACAACAGTAAATGAATCATTGTCATTAGAGCAGCTAGCATAACAAAAAATCCAAAAACCTCATTGCAGGATAAATTGTCTGGAAGAAAAACTAGTTAAGTTGTGAGAAGTCGTTAGCCAAATATGGATTTCCATTGATAGCCTTTCAAATACGATTCAAACAATTGAGCAAGAGGATGGAATAACTTTTTCCATAAAAAAATAGTAGGGTATAACCTTTTCATGAAATGCAATTCAGAGCTTGCAAATCGAGTTCTCGAAGGTCTAACTGAACGTGAACCCAAAGATATGGTTTCTGAAGAGGTTATTCAAAAATGGTTTGATGAACTGCAAAATTATAAAAAGGAGATGAATGCAGAAGAGATATTTGAAGAAAGAGTTGTTTCTCCTATACGTTACGACCACCTAGGAATGTACATAGCCAATAGCCATGCCAGACGTCTGGTTCTTAGGTCGTTCTCTGAATCAGGCTGCATGAGAATATATCAAGAATGGGGTAATTATTATTAATGAACAAATTCAAAAACACGCAATCATTTTTGTTGACGGCCATAAGTCCCATTTAACATTGGAGTTAAGCGAAACTTTTAGCGCAAACGGAATAATTTTATACGCACTTTCTACCAGTTCAACACATATGCTATACAACCAGCAGCGTTTAGTGTTTTGTTTGAACTAATGCGCCATAAAAAAATTTAAAGAGATGAACTACTTTTGGATCTTCGACGCATTGTATTAGACGCAATTCCTTTAGCCCTAAGCGAAGATATTGTCAAGATCGTTATTATTCAATTATCTAATGATACGTACTCATTTGACACATTCGACATTCGCTCTGGAGTCTGTAAGATTATCAAAGGGGTAAGCGAAATCATCGCTGAAACTATTAATGAGATTGAAAGTAAGGGAAATCAGATCATTAATGAAAATTAAGAAGAAAAATGGAGAGATAACAGAGCCCTGGGGCACACCGGCATTTATAGAGTGATGGGTGAAATGTAGTGCCATCTAATATACAATCCATATTAGGAGACAAGGTCAAAAAGTTTTAATAGTATTTTAATTTAATTTATGTTTTATATTTTCTTTCTGATTTATTCCTTTTATTATACCCTAGATGAAATCTAAAGGGTATACTGAGTTTGTCATTCCGTTTCTAAAACCTCGAAAAAATGATGGTAGAGCAAAATGGATTGGACACCTACGCATAATATTAAAAGTTATTTTGATTTTTGTCCTTCTGTCTGTCTGTCCATCTGCCAAGATAATTCGAGAACGTGTGTATTTAGAGAGCTAATATTTTGCACATAGGCTTTGAAAAAAAAAGATTTAATTTCGAAAATGGAACCAATCAGGCAACTTCTTTGTAGGGCTGCCATACATAAATTTCGTATTTAACTGTATATTTGGACACTGCCTGAGAACGCGACAACATAGAGAGCTGAAATTTTGTACATAGTGTTTTCATTAAGGTCTCCTCTTTTGTTTTTTTAATATCTTTGAGTCTTTTCTTTTTTTTTTCTCTGAACAATTTTGTTTTTGTTCTGAACTCACGTTAAAAACTAAGGAATAGAAAACGATGTGGTCTTTTTATAGGCAAACGATATGGAGATAACTAAACATTTTAACTAGTTGGGGTTATCAGTTGAAGTAGAATGAAAACCGTGCAAAACTTTTCGGAGCAGCCCTTGATTCACAAGTGAATTTTGATAATTTAGAACAGTCTTTTTGAATGTTTATCATCAAATTTAAACATTTCGAGGGCATCGATTTTTCATGCAGTCTGAACTTTAGAGCTTCCATCCAATCTGAGAAGGAGTGTTAAAGCAGTTATGATTTTTTATCTGATTTCCTTAGTTCTCGATAATTTTGAACAAATCTGTTTGTTACCTACATATATATATTTATTTTATACCAAGTTTGTTAGTTATGTTAGTTAACTTAACCTTCTTACTTCCATTTTTACCATTTCCATATTATTATTTTTTATACTTTTTTATCTTTTTTAAACCCTAGATGAAGTTTGTCAACATATATAGACTTGAATTTTGTACATCGAAGTTTCATAGAAATTGTAGATCCATGTTCAAAAATGGATAAAATATGGCAAATGCTTCTCAAGATTACCTTGCTATACTTAAAACATTGTGATTAGTGTTTGTGTATTATAAGTATTTGTATTACTGGATGAGAATGCGCTGACACTTTACGAGACCTTAAATACTAGATGCACTAGTTTTATCACAATTTTAATATTGGACTAAATCGAGTCAACCTTTTGTAGGGTTGCCATACAAAGATTTAAATTAAATTATAACGGCGTCGAAACGTTACTTTGATTGTATATGAATATGCTGTATGTATGTATCATTCAGAAAAGGCTGCGAACAGGCGCATTGATAAGCGTCATGCTTAAAAATCGCGAATCTATATCACCGTTAATGCACAAAAACGCTGCCCACAAGGACGGGCTCTATCAACCCAATTATAGTTGACGGTACAGATAAGCTATAGAAAATCGCTCGAAAGCTGGATATGATGTACTCTGGATATGTTGACAACGTGGTCATAACAATAAGAGCAAAAAGCCCTTGAATTTATTTCTGACTGATTAGAAAACGAAGATTTAAGAATCAATCCCAGCCAAACCACTATCATCACCTTCAAAATGAAATGCGCAAACGACCATACAACTCACTAAAGAGGTAAGGTGTCTAGGGATTAGATATACTCGATCAGAAGCTCACATGGAACCAACATCTGTCGAAGGTTATACAGGAAGTCACTGCAGTATTCTGTATATGCCAAAGACTGTATAGCCAAAAATGGAGATTGAATCCGAAAATAGTTTTTTGGTCCTATACTACTATCGTTAGGTCCATTATTACCTGGAGCTACGGCATTTTCGTATGGTGAACCAAAACAGAATAAAAAAAGTGCAAGCAAGGTTACAAAAACTACAAAGATTTGCAAACCTCTAACAGGTACTATAAGGACCTGTCGAACATCAACCTTAGAGCGGATATTGGGCCTACGTCCCATGTCCCTACATCTTTTCGTTGAAAAGGATGCTGCTCTTAGTGCTAACTTCGAGATCCAAGAAATCTAGATACTTAGTCGGCCATTAAAAAATTCTTATAGAGTTTCGAAATAACTCAATAGGTTTTAAGTTCATTTCATAGACACAATGCCCACGACTCGTAAGGCTTTGGCCACGCTTTGAAGTGGTCATAGAAACAGTCAAAGATGAAATAATAGTAGACCACAATTCCCACACGAATCACACGTCTGGTATACAGACGGATCTAAGAAAGAACGAAGAAAGCATGTTGAATGTAGGGGGCAATGGGCTGAGGTGTAAGTTACACAAAGTCCCTAGCTTCCAACTGGTTTTCAAGCCGAAATGCACGCCATAGAAACGTGTATCAGAATCAATCAACAAAGAGGCTATCAACACGTAAACAATATAAACTCATGGCAAAGGTACTAAATTTGCCTTCCTTCAAAGCGCTAGCTTGGGACTGTACAAATGTCGTAAATTTACTATCAAAGTAAGGATGATACCAGGACCCGATGGACTTGAAGGTAATGAGACTGTTGACTATACTTAGCTAGAAAAGACGCAAAATCTCCATTTACTGAATCCGAATAATACTGGCGGCGTCGTTACAAAAAGCAATCGATCCAAACTTCCAAAACATAAAAGTCTCACCAGCTACAATAATGGCAGAGACTTCCTAGACTAAGGTAAGCGAAGAAGTTTATTAGCTGCCCATGGAAAGGCTTTAAAAAAGAGATCAATTGTGGTCAGTACCAGATCAGGCTATTCAATTCTCTCTGGTATAAAGAGTGGCCAATGCCTATTTAAACATATTCTTAAGAAAATAGGCAAAACACTAAAGACTCCAATGTCAAGTAACGGATTCGCAACCCCATCAGAAGTTTGGAAAACGGACCCTACATATTCAGGTAATAGACTTCCTAAAAAGAGCGATCGTGGACTAGACCTAACACGACAGGGCCATAGCACAAAAGATTCTTTAGGTCGCCATGCTTAGACATCGGATCTCTGGCCCCTACCCCCAACTTATATAATAATAATAATTTACATAAAAAAAAAATCAATTGCCCCTTGAAAACGGCTGGACCGGCAAAAATTAGTTTTTGTGTTCGTAATTGTTAGGACAAGGTTTTAAGGGAAAGAAAAATTGGAATTTTCTTCTTCTTGGTGTTGCCATAAAAAAAAATCCGTTTTTCACTATTCATTTGGACACACTGTCCCACGCGTCGACGTAGAGAGCTGACATTTTGTACCCGGGTCTTTTTCAAAAAAATTTAAGCTCGAAAATGGGACAAAACGGGCAACTCCTTTGTAGGGTTCCCATACACAAATTTCGTTTTTTATTCAATATTTGGACACTGCCTCATGCGTCGACGTAGAGAGCTGACATTTTGTACACGGGCCTTTAAAAAAAAAGGGGAAATTTAACATCGAAAATGGGACAAATCGGGCAACTCCTTCGTAGGGTTTCCATACAAAAATTTCGTTTTTTACTATATATTTGGACACTGCCTCACGCGTCGACGTAGAGAGCTGACATTTTGTACACGGGCCTTTTTTTAAAAAGGGGAAATTTAAGCTCGAAAATGGGACAAATCGGGCAACTCCTTTGAGGGGTTGCCATACAAAAATTTCGTTTTTTACTCTATATTTGGACACTGCCTCACGCGTCGACGTAGAGAGCTGACATTTTGTACACGGGCCTTTTTTTAAAAAAAGGGGAAATTTAAGTTCGAAATGGGACAAATCAGGCAACTCCTTTGTAGGGTTGCCATACAAAAATTTCGTTTTGTACTATATATGGGCACTGCCTGAGAACGCGTCGATGTACACTCTTCCACACATATGAACGTACGCCACGAACCTTGAATACGGAAACGCGCGATCGAGTCAGATAATAGCTTAGATATTATGCATCTGTAACCACTCCACCCCTTTCAACCCCCACCCCAACCCATTTAGTCATCGCCGGGTAGTTATCTATGAGGTTTCATTTAATTCGAAAATGGTTTCAGTTAATCCAAAAATGTTATAGTACAAATAATTTATTTAAAAATAAATTTCAACAAACTCGGCCGAATATGCCTTGGCTTTAACACTCGCACAATATTAGTTTCCACAAGAAGTAACCTCTTCAGATATAACTGGCGCCGTTGGATGAGACTTGAATTGTTAAAAGTTGTATACCAAGAACAGATCTGGATGATAAAGGCTGCTTTGTAGGACCAAAATAAAGTCAATGAGGATGATAAGGATTGAGAATCAATAGGAAGGCACAGGGTTTTTTTTTCTTGGAATACTTATATGAAAAACCTAAATAAGTTGCACTTAAGGTTATTACCAAATATTCAGCTCCTCTAGCTCTCAAGCATTATGCGATGTCATGAATGCACACAGCCAGAATCGCTAATATAAACAATGTCTCTAATTTGCTTTCCTAATTAACCAAAGTTGGAACTGGAAAATTGCATTAATTTGCATGGATTTTCCTAACATTTTCCCTAAGCCAATTATTATTGCCAGTGTGCTTGGTGGTATGAGTTTCTGATGAACACTCTGCTGCTTAATTGCATCACATAATTGCGCGGGATAATTAGAAACGATAGACGCGTTGCATCTTGTCAAGGAGGAGAATGCAGGCTGCAAAACTCTTGGTGAATTAATTTCGCGATTAGCGGCGCTTTGTGCATAAATTGTTTCTGCAAGAGTTGGCATAATTTATACAAAGGATTTATAGATTGAAAAATGAAGTGTCAGCAAAGATTTGTCATATTAAAGATTGACTTATTATTAGCTATTTGAGGGTTGTTTTTTTTTCGCCGAAGAAAGAACAAGATTAATAAGTTTTATTTATTTATTTATTTTTTTTACTAAGTACTATTAATGCTCATACCATCCCGACTATCAAGGAAAAATAACAACTCCACGCGCATCATTAAATGATTAAATCGATCCGCTTTTTCCTCACAACTACCGCAACAGCCGAACTCATTAAATCGAGTTAATTATCCGCAAAATATTTTCAACTCTCTCTAAAAATACACCAACGTTTATGGTGGTTGTAAAATTCTAGCTTAAGTGCAGCGTCTTGAGTAACGCTCATCAACTTCCAGCTGAGTTTCATTCAATCGGCCTGATGCCATCGCTTGTGTCCACTTGACTCCTGCAAGTCCTCGGCATCCTATTATATCCTCGTTTATGATTGGGATATCGTCCTTCTCTTTTGTATATGTGTGAGTGTGTGCGTACTTGTGTTCACATTCGTTTACATTACAGCATATGTATAGACATCATTCAGATCATTCACATCGAGGCACATCCGCAGACAAATTGTCCTGCAGCCACAAATAAAATAAAAAATCCCAAGGAAAGGAATCGTCCGTAACCAACGAGATTTTGGAATATAGAAATAAGAAAAAAAAAACGGATTCAAATATGGTATACGCACTTCCTTCTGGAGATATCCTGTCGATTGTATTCACGTGTTTCTTTGCAAGCTTCCTTATTGAGTCCTTGACGGGAACTCACGTGTCGATAGGATTTCCCCCAATTTAACTCGTGTATATACGTTTTTACTTGGCGACTACTAAGTATGTGGGCTGGGCTCCTTTCACGGCGCATTTATCGGATAAAATCTATGCACAGATTGAAATCGGTTCTCAAATTCGAATGATAATTTTGGCGAAAAGTCACGTCATGAATTCTTCGAGAGCCTAACTTAATGGCTGGAAAAGCACTTACCGAAAGACTTCAAGGTATCATTAGGGATATATTCCTCATATGTTGAGAGGATGCTTGGCCGTAGGCTCTTAATGAATTTTCGATTGTTTTTTAATTGGAAGATGATTCTGTTTCTGAGGAACTTATCAATGGTAATTATTTTATTTGCGTAAAGAATTATTATCATGATATGCAGGAGGATTTGCTGGGAATGGTCTAGGAATATATCAGTTTTCCTCACTGAAATTCCATCTCTTAGTGTGAAGATCTAATCTGTGATTTAGAAGGAGCAGATTTATAAAACAAAGCATTTTTATCTTCTCGATGGGGAGTAGAATCGAAGAAACATGTAACACACTTTACTCTGGGGAGACGGGGGCGACCTGAAATGCTTTATTATGGGATACCTGGACACACGAGAATAACGGGAAATGAGAATGCAAACTGGTTAACCAGATCCGGCTCTAGTTATCCCTTTCTTGGGCCATAAACTGTTGTTGGCGTTTCCACTTCAATTATTGGGTCTCTCATCGAAGCATATGGTTCGTACTTGCCGGAGTCGTAATCGGTATTATCAGTGTCCAGGCCCACTTCTTGCTCATCTAAAAAAGATGGGAGTTGTTGATAGCTCTGAGTGGCTGTCATGCTTGGAAGAAGAACTTGAGACAACAGAGCAGCACTTTCTCAGAATTGTCGGGCTTTTACCCGATGCAGGGTGCACTGTAAAAAATCCACAAAGCTTACGTATTTTTCCTTAAAATGTAGGGAATATTTCCCAAAATTTGGGGGCATATTCCCTACCTTTTATGGGAAAAATACCTAAACTTTGTGGCAAAAATTGTGCAAATTTTTTACTGTGTGGGATATCTTTGGTCTGCCCCCCCCCCTTTATACGGATGAGCTTACGTCCCCCGCTCCTGATTCACTTTATCAAGAGAACAGAAAAGTTTCAATAAGAGATCTTCTGTCTCTAGTCTCTAGCAGGTTATGCCATTGATGCCTTCGAAGGAACCTTCCTCCGACCTTTGCTCCAATGAGTAAGGATGTCAATTAGTCTTGGCTTCCAGTAAGAGTATGCTGTCTAGTTTTGATTCAATCCAGTTATCTTTATTCGGATAAGTGTATCCTGCAGATCTATGTAGACGTTAACAACCATTTTCTATTATAAATGACCGCTGTAAATCAGGATCATATAAGGATCGCATATAACCCTAAGTTTGCCTTGCAGAAACTCTGAAAAGTGCATAATTTTGGGCAATTTTGAGGATGACTAAATTCTGCTTCTCAAAGATTCAATGTCAGAAATGGTATCTTCTGGACCAATAAATAAATTAATACTGCCATCCCAAACATGCCGATTTATCTTTTTCGATTGTTCTAATGCTTCTTCAGTTATATATATGCATGCCTTTGCTATTTTGGTTTGTTATAAAAAGGATGCCAAATTTATTATTTACATGCAAGCAGTCTTTTCCTCTTGGGGCAAAGCGAATCGCGTCGAATTCAATGCATCTAAGATCCAAAACTGTCTTATCTCTTTAAAATAACATCATAATTTTTCCACCCTCGTTTCTTTTGATAGAGCACTTAACCACACTTTTTTTTGATCGAGGACTGACATTCTTAGCAATAATACATATTTCCAGTAAGTTAAGCTGCACAGATCACATCTTCTCTGTTGCCAAAGAAACATCGAAATGTCTTGAATTTTTGAAAAGGTGCAAGAAATATTTCAGCCCGTCAAATCTAGCGCTCCTCTACAAGTCCCACATATGACCTAGAATGGAATACAATTCCCATATCTGGGCTGGTCTGATCTCACAGCCTTAGCTTCATTGTATAGTTCAAAAGAAAATCTTCAAGCTCATTAGAGATTTGGCAATAGCTTGTCACATCGACCCACTCGAGCAATGTTGGATGCCTTACGCTCCTATATCGCTACATGCATGATCAATGTTCTGATCCTTGTAGAATAATTCCTACACGTAAGACTCGTGCTGCGATTCTCGCACATCCTTTTTGAGGCCATTCCCTTTAGCTCGTACACGACTTTGTCTATATATTTCGTTTTTACTATTTTCGACACTCTCGTAACCCACTTTTCGTCATCACAGCGAGCTGAAATTTAGCACACAGGTTCATGTCGCGTGACAATTGAATCTATCAAAATTTAAACCGGTAATTTCCATGGAAAACCTGGAAAATCGGGAAAAATCATTTGAAAATTTGGTACAAATTTGATTAGTGATAAATCCGTTTCAGGACAAATGCAGTTTTCCGATTTTTCCGAAAAAAAATTCCGGAATTTTCCTACTTTTCCGGAAAATTTCCCGGTAAAAAAGTTTTCTAAATTATGCAGGATCAAGTTCCCTATCAACTGGCATCATTACTTTCTCTCCGACAATGGTGAAAACTTGCAGAAAAAATCGAGGAAAATTCATGTAAAACGCTTTTCCGGAGTTTTTCAGACCAAGGAAGCGTTTGAGCGTTTTGCAACCTAAGATAAAGTTGTAGAGCGAAATGAGTTGCATAAAGTTGCTTTTGTGGAAAACTACGTGGAAAACCCGGAAAAGCGGGAAAATCATCGGACAAAATATCATCGATATGATTAGTGAAAAATCTGTTTCAGGAAAAATGCAGAATTTTCCAATTTTTCTGGAAAATTTTCCGACAAAAAAGTTTTATAAGTTAAGCGGAATCATTTTTTTCCGTCCTAATGGCATCAATACTTTCTCTTCAACAATCATGAAAACTTGCATGAAAAATCGAGGAAAATTCATGTAAATTAAAAAAAAAATCATAGTAATAGGAAAAGTCTGTGGAAAACATGGAAAATCGGGAAAATTCAGTAAATCAGTGTCTTTTCAGCCGTCATAAAATTGTTTTAAAATATCTCCATGCAGCACGTAAAATAAGTAAAAAACGAGTTTTCAAACAAAACTGAGTCCAACCCGCATGAAAAAGTAGAAAATAAACTTTTCTTCACACACAGAGGTGGACTCAGATTTTATTCGCTGACAATCACCGATATATTTCAGTATGATCAATCAGAGGTAATAAGTGATTTGATTCATGAAGAGAAAGAATATTCAAGAGAAATGACCCAATCAAAAAATCTGAGTCCACCTCTGTGTGTGAAGAAAAGTATATTTTCTACTTTTTCATGCGGCTTGGCATCAGTTTTGTTTGAAAACTCGTTTTTTACTTATTTTATACGCTTCAAATTACTTTCGGCCGTACAGTAAATTTCCGTGAAGCTTTTTTATCCCGAACTGTGTGAATGTGGAACAGTCTACCATCTTCTGTCTGTCCTCCGGTATACAATCTGCGAAATTTTAAGAGTGACATACATCAGCACCTTCGCTAGTCTCCTCACGTTCTCCAATTTCTTTCCCTATCTCCTTCCTGTCCAGCTGTGCTTAGCACCATAGGGTATCCCCAGAGCTTGGCTTAATAACATATTAAAAAAAAAGAGAAAAAAAAACCATATATAACAAGATAGATGTCAATTGAGAGTTCCTTACAACGAATTATTTCCCAATAGTTAGATTTGAAGACTCATTTTTGTATATAGTACCTATACGAAGCAGAGTCAAAAAGTTAGTTAGTCACTAGTAGTATACCGTAAACGAAGTTACTATACATATTTGAATTGACTTCTTTTCGCCGTTTGTGTTCGCCTCGTGTAAGTCAATTAGGTACTTGAGTTTGTTATGCGACTTTTATTATTTATTGCAGATTTATAGCAAAATTTTCTAAAATACTTTAGCTCAAAGACAATAGCAAATGGCCATATATGCATCAAACAAAGCGACAAAAGTACAAAAAGATTTCTAAAAAAAAAAAGCTTGAATTTTATAACAGAACACAACGAAAAACCATTTTTCTATACAATCTACAATTAATAAAAGAAAAATCCAGAAATATACTTCTCCTTGATCCAGATTCAACCATAACAGAACAACTTCCTGATGTAGAAGAGAAAAATCCCTTAATTAAGCTTCCTTAAGCACAGAGCGAATCCTTTTTTCTTTTCTTTGAAAAGTGTCGGAAGCAAAACATAAATAATGGGAAAACTTTGTTGTCGTCATCTTGAAACCGCAACCCTTCCACTCTGAGCCCCATTCATCCATTCTAAGACACAAATTAAGCAACAAGGGTTGGCCGACGAACAAAGCGAGAGGAAGCTATTAAAATCGGTAAATTGTGTTGAAATTAAACTAACAACGGCAATCCTAAGGAGTTCTTTTATATTTTGTGACCACGACAAGAACGCCTTGGAAAATTATCGCATTTCAGAGGATCACTTTCAGCGGAGGTTAAGAAGCCCTCAAGCCCTGGGGAGGCGTATACATATAGCACAGCTCACACAAATTATCATCTTGATGCGCTGCTATGCAATTTGTCACGTACATCATCTTTAGCTCGGAGATGTAGCTCTACATGTATCCTCCTTATCATCCATGCAAATTGTGGAGTTTTTCAGCTGTTTTCCATTAACGCGATCCACTTCAAGTGCACTGAGCTGCAAATTTATTTTTAAAAGCGAAACGCAAAGTATTTTTTACACACACACACAAGAGGAGGGGAGTTTGGGGCGTGAATATAAGGCCTCTCTTATTTTATACGGTACATTGTGTATATGCGGGCTTGTCTCGAGTTGCCTTTAATAAGCGGCCTCCGGGCATAATTAATTTAATAAAAAAACAACACACAGAGAGAAATTTTAAATATAACGGTCTTTATCGTATGGACTTCACTCGGCTCCACATTAAATTCTTGAATAGATAAAGATAATTACGCTCCTTACAATAGCGTCCCTCAAGGAGGAGCAATTACTTTTTGAAAAGGATTCTTGTATCTCCTCTCCGTATTGTTGACTTAAAGCGCTAATTTACACTTCCTTTACTTTTTTTTTTTGCAGAATCTGAAATATCGGACGATAACACTGACATCGACATAGAGGACCGTTCATCCCCAGAATCCGGGATTGCAGGATGCCAGTCATCACTACAATTTGAGCCTGTACATTTGCATCAGAATGGAAACGAACTCTACAATGGGCATCCTACCCAGCCCAGTATGTTATTTTCATCCGAAAATTCACATGCCCCTCAAACAGATAATAAAAATTCTATAGGAAAAACTGGACGAAAACCTCGACGAAGACGAACTGCATTTACGCATGCTCAACTTGCTTACCTGGAGCGAAAGTTTCGATGCCAGAAGTATCTTTCAGTAGCGGATAGAAGTGATGTTGCCGATACTTTGAATTTATCTGAAACGCAAGTGAAAACTTGGTACCAGAACAGAAGGTGAGTAGTATACAGGTCTTCTTGGGTTATATAATAAATTATTTGTTTATTTTAAGTTTTAAAAATCATTATTTGCACTTCTTTTAAGGACGAAGTGGAAACGACAAAATCAACTACGATTGGAACAATTGCGACATCAAGCTTCTATCGAAAAGGAATTAATTTCAAATGAGCATCAATCACAAGCCGCCATATCCTGTTGTCCGACATCTTTGTCATCGTTCTCTCCGAATCCCTGCTCATTTTTGACGTCAGCAGCTGCTGCCGCTATTTTTAGGAATGTCAGTTATGTTCATGGTTGTCCTTTGTAAGGAAGATGTTAATTTTCTTGCTTTTTTCCGAATGTAAATAATTTTCCGTGTGCAATAGTAGAATTTCGAGATTCAATAAAGAGAATAGTATTAAGATCAATAGTGTTTTTTTTTTCTCCGTACATATACGCGTATATATCCAAATAAATAAATGTGTGGAAGCATCATGTTTGGCATCTGAGAGGCACCTAACATACCCACCAAGCTCCAATGTCAGATTTGAAAAAAAGTACTAAAGAGGATGATCTGTCTCCCTTGCCATTGTGTCTAGTTCCTAACGACATCTTTGAGAGCCTAACGAGATCGGCTAAACACAAAATCACGAATTCCGATAATATGATGGTCGAAAATAAGAGGCTAGTGTGGACTAGATTATGTCTGAGCTGATGCAAATATTATAATCTAATAATAGACTGGTGTCAGTATGATAACGTGAATAGTATTAAAAGTGAGAGATAGAAAAATAATAATTATAAAATTAAAAAGAGAATAGAAGAGAGACTGGAACCTTGTGGTATAGCGGTGTTGCATATTTAGCGGTCAGATGTAGCTCTGTCCAACATGACCAGAAAGAAAACTTTCCAATTTAATTAAAGAGATCAAGATAGGGCACATAAGTAGAAATTAGTGTATCAGGATTCCAACATCGATCGCCTGTGACAGAATATTTTATCTGATTTCCACAATTATGGGGACTCAGTTCAGATGCATAAAACCTCAAAATTATGTTTAATCGGAGCCGTATAACCAGACTCGTAAATACTATTAACTTCTCATCGAGTTGAGTTGTCAGAGCGAGGTTTCTCCATTATAATGAAAAGTCAACTTAATATTGAACCGAGTCAAGTGATCGTGTTCTAATTAAAGAATTTAAAGGAAGAATATGGCGTAATTTTTTCGAAGAGGTACAGGATCTTCCAAGCATTGCATACAAATCAAAAAGCTCTCTCAAAAGACTACTCCGATGGTATTGGACTTGCAGGCTCAATAGAAGTGTACAACTTCAAGACGAATGAATTTACAAATAAAATAAGTAAAAAAACGAGTTTTCAAACAAAACTGAGGCCAAGCCGCATGAAAAAGTAGAAAATAAACTTTTCTTCACACACAGAGGTGGACTCAGATTTTTTGATTGGGACGTTTCTCTTGAATATTCTTTCTCTTCATGAATCAAATCACTTATTACCTCTGATTGATCCTAGTGAAATATATCGGTGATTGTCAGCGAATAAAATCTGAGTCCACCTCTGTGTGAAGAAAAGTTTATTTTCTACTTTTTCATGCGGCTTGGCCTCAGTTTTGTTTGAAAACTCGTTTTTTACTTATTTTATTTTCTGCCTTTTTCACGTTAACTAAATTGTTATTACGTGCTGCATGGAGATATTTTAAAACAATTTTTAAGTCATGTTTGGTGCCGATCCGAAAACAAAAATTTTTCGAGTATCAAATCGTTGAAGTACTGCAACGGTTTTCTGAAATTCAAATTATGTTTTAAACAGCGCTTTTCAGCTGTATTCCAACTTGATCCCATATAACATGAATTTTCCCGATTTTCCATGTTTTCCACAGACTTTTCCTATTACTATGATTTTTTTTTTAAAAACTTACATGAATTTTCCTCGATTTTTCATGCAAGTTTTCATGATTGTTAAAGAGAAAGTATTGATGCCAGTAGGGCGGAAAAAAATGATTCCGCATAGCTTATAAAACTTTTTTGTCGGAAAATTCCGGAAATATTCGGAAAATTTTCCAGAAAAATTGTAAATTCTGCATTTTTCCTGAAACAGATTTATCAATAATCATATCGATGAAAATTTTTCCGATGATTTCCCGCTTTTCCGGGTTTTCCATGGAGTTTTCCAAAAAAGCAACTTTATGCAACTCATTTCGCTCTACAACTTTGTCTTAGGTTGCGAAACGCTCAAACGCTTCCTTGGTTTGAAAAACTCCGGAAAAGCGTTTTACATGAATTTTCCTCGATTTTTTCTGCAAGTTTTCACCATTGTCAGAGAGAAAGTAATGATGCCAGTTGATAGGGAACTTGATCCTGCATAATTTAGAAAACTTTTTTACCGGGAAATTTTCCGGAAAAGTAGGAAAATTCCGGAAAAGTAGGAAAATTCCGGAATTTTTTTTCGGAAAAATCGGAAAACTGCATTTTTCCTGAAACGGATTTATCACTAATCAAATTTGTACCAAATTTTCAAATGATTTTTCCCGATTTTCCAGGTTTTCCATGGAAATTTCCGGTTCAAATTTTGATAGATTCAATTGTCACGCGACATGAAGCTGTGTGTGCCAAATTTCAGCTCGCTGTGATGACGAAAAGTGGGTCTACGAGAGTGTCGAAAATAGCAAAAAAGAAATATATAAATAAATAGACAGACAAATTCGTGTACGAGTTAAAGGGAATGGCCTAAAAAAAAATAAAACAGAATGAACTCTCAACGAGTTTAAGCCTGGATATATTCCTACCGGTTCTTAGAGCTAATTATGCTCTTGGATATATATTACATGAGCATTAAAGCATAGGCATGTGGCTTTTGTTTCAAAGACTTAAACCGTAACAAGTTAATTTCGGATAGACCATCAGCAATCCGTCGAACAAAAAAAAGGGAAAATTCACCATACTAGCAGGAAGAACCGAAAAAACGATTGGTAAGAAGGAGGTATGAGTATATGCATCATTTCAGATTTTATGTTAGATCGGTAGAAATATATTAGCAGCCTCTTAGTGGTTGATCTTCTAACAGAGTTGTTCGGCGCAGGTGGCTAACATAGATGAGGCTATGATGACAGGACCGCATAGAAACAGCTCTAACATGGAATTTGTATCTGAGGGGTAGCCGAAACATCAACTCATATAAAACAACCATTCAAACGTCAAGAAGTAATGTTATACGGGGCCTATACACGAGTCACATATTAAAACATTTTTAAATCTAGCGTGAATCAGAAGTTTGAAATTTCAGTTCATTTTGACACACTTTGCACTTGACAAAGTTCAAGATTCTATTCAAGATTTTATTTTTTTTTTCACAGACGCACTAAAATTCCTACTATCACTCAACGAAATTCGGATTAACAGAGGCTTCCTTTTTCTCGGTTTTGGCTTTTGAAATTTTCGTGATTTACTCAAATCCCTGGATCTTTTACTACGAGTATTCAGGTACGCACAAAATCAACTGTTCACAAATGTACTTATATTACTGAGACAGTAGAGATGTGTCATTCCGAGGATTTTTCAGAACCGGATCCGGATCATCTAATTAGAGACCCGATTCAGCGGACCCGTTCCATCCGTAATTCAATTCAAAGAAAAATGGGCCGAGTCGGACTATTCCTTCATAGGGTTGCCATACAAAAATTTCGTTTTTCACTATATATTTGGGCACTGCCTGAGAATGTAGAGAGCTGAAATTTGGTACATGGTGTTTTTATACATAGTAATAATAATAGTAATTAAAATTTAGAATATAAACTAAATCGTGCAATTCCTTCTTGATGTTGCCATATAAAAATTTAGGATTTTTACGTATACTGTGAAAACGATCAGTCCTATATGATTTTCATGTACCTACTAAAAACTTCTTCAGAATATGAAATCCTATAAAATTGGTTATAACCATTTTTAATGTCCGACGAACCGTTTTAGAAATATATGCGAAAAACAAACCACTTTAAAAATCAAAATTGCACAAAGGTGATCATACAAAATTACATACAGGCATTTATCTAGGGTATCCAATTAAAAATATAAGCATATAAAATTGTCGGTTTTTTTTTATCAAAGTACTTGGACAAGCTTTGGACAAAACCTTCCACGTAGGACTGAAGTTGCTTTCATGCAAAGCTTAATTTTTACCAATTGTAACATAAATTAAACGTAAAAGAACGCGCTTCAGTTTCACTAACAAATAAAAAAAAAACTAGTCGGCAGAAATTTCTGATTTGGTTTTACGCAATTGATAAAGGGGATGATAGAGGCGATGCGCACTTTTGTGTTCCATTATGCACCGGACCAATATTTGCGTTGGACTAAAATTTGGTAGTGTTAAAAGGGCATTCCAGTCTGCAGATATTAACATCTAACAGAATTCATGAAGGAGCAGTCGATTTATTTTAGGAGTGAAAATCTATCGACATTTCTACGCATTGCCATTCATTCATCACTTAAGTTTATTTTTACTGTTTTTTTTTTTCATTCATCTAATTTTTTCTACATTTTGCGCCCTTCGATACTAACAGTTGTGCCAAAAGAGGTAATTTAGGTTTCACTCATAAACGTACACTCGTTTTATTTGATACCCGCATTCCTTTGCTTCTGACATGTTCTAAGGGGTGTACGAGCAAAATTAAACAAGTACCTACAAAATATTGAAATATGTGATCAGAAAAGGCAAAGTGTAATGTAGATCAGTAAGTTCTTTCTGCATAAATTGGTTTAAACATAGGAAAGAGGAAATACAGCTCCACTAATTATGGACCCGTTCGTTTCGGACCGACACATCTCTACTCGACAGCTTTTACGTGCATATGAAATTTTGAACAACAATTGTATTTTCATTTATTTGGATCGGACCTAATGGCTTGGAGTAATTAATTAACACACCAAGCATAATTCCAAGATCCGTTAAAAAGGACTCGGGACTCTTTTGTATGCAACTTAGATGCCGCGCGTATTTGAATTCTGGATCGTCATGCAAGATATACTTCAAAGTGGCATAGCTTCGTCAATTTTTGTTCAGATCAAATTGAAATTTTGAGCAAATAAACTTGAGATGCCGTAATTTAAAAGAAAATTTAAAAACCCAACAATCGAAAATTCGTAGGTAGGCATAACCCCCCCCCCCCCTTAAAATGAAAGTGTAGGAATACATTTTCTAGAACATATAAGCAATTTATATAAGAATTAGGTTTTTTCCACAAAGCAAGTCCTCCTTCATTTGAACAGTTTCTAAAATATTAATGCAAGATTCAAGTCAATATCTTAAAAAATTATGGAAAATATAAGCGGGTGGAAGCGTAAACGCATCATTCACATATGATTTACACGATCTAGCAAAACTGTTTCTATAGTTTAATATAAGAAAAAGTCTCTCAACTCTCATTAAAATTCGCATTCATCAAAATGAAATACAATTTGCCGAGGTGCAAATATTACGTATGAATCTAAAATCCCAAATTCCCGGCATTCTAACAAATCTAAATTTGCTCGTTTACCCGAAAAACACTTCGTTAACTCAGTCCTGGTCCTGGTTCTAGGGTTTCTGCAGGACAAAGCGATTTTCCTTTTATGGAGTGTCAAACTGCGACAACATTGTTCGGGCTCATTTGTATGCAACCCACCCTTACACAGCCTACGGCACTTTGTAATGACTTCAATTGCTGAAAGAAAACAGATTCCTCTTCCTCCCCCCCGCACACCACCCTCGTCTATATTGAAGAGTGATGCATATTATAGCAAATCCTGGGAGTTAAATGATTTTCCCACTTGATTGAAAGTTTTTAGCAATTTAACGTGCCATGTGACATGAACAAGATTGAAAGTTAGCACGCCGACTATACCGAGCAAACTTGTTTGTTTTCTGTGTGATGTGAATAGGGTTGATGGATGGAGGAATAGGGGATACGATTTCCTGTTCAGTTACCCTCAGTATTTTGGAATTTCTGATTTATGTATAAATTTCGTAAAAACTCATTGTGTGTTGTTGTTTTTTTTTTTTTTTTGGTTCCGCTACTTAATGCTTAGCCAAAGGAGATGATTAGAGAACTTTACCGCAGGATTATACTCTCTTTCAGCTTTTATAATTCTTCTGTTTTGAACGATTGGGGTGGAGAAACCAATTTTACATGTATTAGAAACAATTTACATTAATTAGGCTCTAGCTGTGAGGCAAAAGAGCTCATTAAAACTATTTGGGGGTATACACAAAAATTAACCATAGAAGTTTATTTTTGCGAAGATGTTGTTGGTTGGTGATTGGTAGATTGGCTCATAGCTTTACGGCTCTAATTTCGAAACCCTCGAAACTCACGTCCACAAAAGATCAGGCATTTTATATCTCTCCGAAATTTCTCAGACTTATCTTGACCAAGATGATATTGCCAATAGTGCCTCATCATGTCTACATTTACAGTATTACCCATTCCAAAGGTTTATCAAACTTTCGGCCCATTAGTTTTTTCTGCTTCCTTTCATAAGTAGGTACTTGAAAAATTAATCTATTATCAAAAAAAATGAATATCTGACAGCTTTTAATTTGTTGAGTGTGTGGCAGTCTGGTTTTCGGGCTGGTCATAGCTGTGAGACTGCACTTCTTAAGGTGACCGACGATATCCTGCCATACAATGGATATTGATGAAGTCAGTGTATTAACACTTCTAGATTTCTATAATTCAGCCCTTCTTTTCATTCAAAACTTTCTTGCTGAAAGATCCAAAAGGGTAACATTAAATCAGCATGTGTCTTCGAATGTTCTTCATCTCATGTCTGGTGTTCGTCAGGGGTAATATTGGGTCCTTTATTATTCAGTTTGTTCATCAATGTTTTACCTCTCGTTGTGCAAGAAGTCAGCCGTCATCTGTATACGCAGATGAAGTTCAAGTCTACTTGAGCCGACCAATAGGTGTAATTGAAAATTGCATTGAACGAATCAACTGTGACCTAATAAGAATCCACGACTTATGTCTTAGGAATACTATTTACCCAAATGCGGGGAAATCTCAAGTTATAAGGTTCCATTCTCCGTATTGATGATTTTACCTCATTCACCAATATTACATTAAAAGGTACATCCCTGCCGCATAAGGACAGGAAACGTGATTTGGGTAATTCTTAATTCTTTGATGAAATGCTGTGACAATATTAGTAACAAAATATCAAAAATATACGCTGGACTTCGGGTGACTGTAGCTCTCTTTTAGTATCCTTTCTACTAGATTACATCTACTCCTACACATCCTACTCTCTTACATCCTGACACTTTACTAATGGCAACCTGGTTGATTCCTGCTGTAGGCGGAAAATAAATAAATCTCAGATTCGTCCTCGATCTCACACAGGTTTCGCTTCTCAAATGAAGTCTTCTTAAAACGCAGATTGCTTCATTTCTTCAGGACCGAAAATAACTGGTATTTTGAAAATGCCGAACTGTCGTACACTTATTTTCGAGTGAGACTTTTGCAAGATTCTGGAAAATAGGTTGTTTATGGGCTATCATAAAAAAAAATCATGTATATACTGAGTATACAGATTTATACATATGGTTCATAGGAAAATAAGAAGGTAGGATAGTCTCTGGTTACGTATGGATCATTCATTTTGTTTATACTAGTAAAAGTTTTTAATTAAAAGTGACATTTAAAAAGAAACATATACCTACCCCTGTTTGGTGAGTAATCTCACTGAGTGTACCGTAGCTGATAGTAGTAGTTATAGTTTTGGTGAGTAGGAGGGTAGTTTCCCAGTATGAAATCGAACACTCCAAAAGCTATAAAAGGGCGTTCCTATATGGAAGCATAGAGCACTCGCTTCTCGTAGCTTTTATACCCTAGATGAAATCTAAAGGGTATACTAAGTTTGTCATTTCGTTTGAAATGCATAGAAATAATGCTGCTAGAGCAAAATAAATTGAACACCCACGTCCGTCTGTCTGGCTGTTCGCACGATAATTCGACAGCTCGTACACTTAAAGAGCCCACTACCGCACCTACTACGGGTGTTAGAATTTTTGTAATTTTACGATGAGATGTAGGTATCTCAAGAATGGAGCAACAGATTTTTCTGATTAAAATACCAAATGAAGTTGTGCTTATTTTTCATAAAAAACATGTAGCAATACCACCCGATTTTGTTGTTGTTAATAATAGCATATTTTTTTAAATAGCAATATTTATTTGAGAACTTTTGTCTGAATTCTTATTTTGAAGCTATAAGTAAGTCTCATCTATCTATGTGCCGAAAATTGTGGTAATATCCGGCTTCGTTTTGAAGATAAATTTTTAAAGTCACCATAAATCTAAAGAAGCACAATATGGGAGCACTACAGCTTAGGGGAATGTGTAGTAGTTTTCCTATTGGGGACTATACTAGCACTTCTTTCTAATAGGTAAAAAAAAAGTCAAATTTGATCGTTTTCTCGTTAAATTCCTATATACATACCTACATAGTTCCCACGAATCCTGTCCTAATAAGTTAGGGTCCATAAATGAATAAGCTACCTATTACGCAGAGGAAATAAATATACCCAATTATTTAAAAATCTGAGTACCTACATATTTTTCGCAATTATTTTTTTAGGGTTCCGCACCTCCAAAGGAAAAAACGAAACCCTTATAAGATCTCTCTTCTGTTGAACCTTAGGTTATATAGCAAAACAAATATACCTAGATTATAAGAAAGAAAAACTTAAGCATTTATCTTCAAGCGTCGATGTGTTTGTTTTAGTCCCAGAAGTAGTAGAATACGATATTTTCAGAGCGGGCAAGTGGTTGAAACTTTATTAAATATTGAAGAAATTTAATAGAAGAGATCCAATTATAACGCAAAATTTTATAATGTAAAATTTAACTTTTAAAATATTTTAGAATTTTTCTAGTTCCCCATTTGTTTCCTGTTAATATTTCATGGCGTTGCCTTTGTATGGTTAACATCATATTGTACTTACCTAGTACACGTAAACAAACAAAGACAATTCAATTGTAAACAAGCAAACCGGCATTCTAATCAATTCTATTCTAAAATGTTATTTTTTTTCCACGGTTGTTTAATTTTATAACTTCACACACTTCACACTTTTTTTTTAATTTAAAACACTGAAATTTATTATTGAAACAATTAGACTTGCCTGAAAAATAATTTTCTACGACAATAACTCCAATTGTCTCTGTAACATAGCACAGCGCACTTCATCACGTTAATTCAAGACTTCGGAGTCTCGATTATATAAAATTTCTTTCATATAACAATATTTCACAATTGTTTCTCACAAATATAAAGTCTAAGTTTATTTTAATTAGTTATTTACCGCAAAGACATTAAAACAACACCGGACAAGCACCGGACGCGGACTTGTTTTCGTAAAATCTGAAATGCACAGAAAAGAATGTCAAACTGTAACAAGTAAGATCGCCCGGGCTGTCAAGTGCGTGTGACGTCATGCGAATCAATATTTATGTAAATTTATTCGACCGGCTCCGTTTAAAATATTGAAATAAGTGCAATTTTAATTTCTTACCATGATTATATATTGAATTTGTTTAGTTAGTTTAAAGTTCTTTTCAAGGAAATTAGTTCGGATTAAAACAAACACGAAAGTTTTATCGATAAAAAATGCAACATAAAGCGGCCCACAGACGATACAACTGTTGGTCCAACTGTTATACCAATTTGTGTTGGCATACAACCGTTGTATGGTGTGGGGGCCAATTGTACGAAGCATCCAATGATCGCAAGCTCGGTTGGATGTTTGGATGTGCATGCAGGTAAACCGCTGTTGTATATACGACCGTTGTATGATGTATGTGCTTGTTGTTCAACCGTTGATCCGATTTCATTATCTGTGAATTTTTTTATTGTAATTGCATTGTAAAAAACAAACCAAAATGGTGTCTATTAAGTATAAGGACTTCTGGTAAGAGTTTATTGATATATTATTAATTTTCAAATACAAAATCACAGCTGAAAAACAAATGCACATTTTATTTTTTTTGACAACCGATGACATTATTTCGTAATACACTCAGTATGAAAAGTTACACAAGACAAGAAAGTTAGAAGAAATCGGTCCAACCGTTGTATCGTGTATGGACTACCATACAACTGTTGGTCCAACGGTTGTTCAACAGCGGTTGGACCAACAGTTGTATCGTGTGTGGTCCGCTTAAGACCGAAATATCTATAATTTGCATTCCTTATTGATTGTTTGAGTTCTTTTCTAATTTCTATAGTGAAATTAGTTAATGGCAATGGTAATTTTCTCAAATAGAAGTCAAATTTCGAAATTAAAATGTGGAATACAATTCTAATAATCTTTCTTTAATTTCTATTTCATATGGTAATGGAATAATTTCAAAAAATCAAAACTAATTTCACTAATACACTTAACCCCACTTTTCGTAATAAAATTGAAAAGTGGTATTACATGTATGTATGAATCTATTTCGTTTACTTAATTAATATGAAAGAAATGTGGGAATTGTACTTATTTTAAATGGATTCAGTAAAATAAATTTACAAACAAATTGAAACTTTATTTTTCATTGGATTCGCATGTCGCACAAAATGGCGAGTTAGCAGTGGCGCAGATAAGAATTCAGGGGTCCACCCGAAAAATTGTTAAGAATCCTTTTTTAAATATACATACATAAATGGAAGTCACAATTTGTAACTTCTCAGGTATAGTTGATACTATTACCTTAAAGATCGCAAAAAATCAGGGACCGAATCGGTTATGACTTTTTACGAAAAAAGGTTACTTTACTTGTTATTCCTGACCGATAATAGTTTGAACCTAAAAAAACTATGCTGGAAAGGCTTATTATTTTTTCTGGCAAAAATAAAAAGACAGCTTGGCTAGAAAAAATAAAAAGCCGGGCTCGCTTTTTATATTTTTACCGAAAAAAACTAGCAACGTCACGTAGGATTTGAAATTTGGCTGAATGTTAGATCTTTGTGACGCGCACATACTTCGACAGTCAAAGATTATGAAATATGTTTTTTTTAATGCGGTTGAGTAGGATCCTTCAAAAAAAAATTTTTTTTGACTTGATTATTAAGATATAGGTTCAAATGTACGAAAAAATACTGTCCCCTGATCTTCTAGATTATTAAAGCTAAAAATTTGACATTATCAGGGTTAATAAGCATTTGGTCATAGATAACAGGAAAACTGCAGCTTCTTTCGTCAGTCTCATACTTGCTGAATTTTTTTTTTTTTGTATCTTAACTCATTATAAAACAACTCTTACTAATATAACCAACTGTTATAAATTACTTTTGCGTCTGTCTGTTTGAATATTATTCAGTTATCACAGGCAAATGTTGATTTGATTGAAATATACTTAAATTCTGTCAATCGACTGTTAATTGAAAAAGTTTTGGTACGGAACCATGATTGCGCAAGCCCG
This sequence comes from Dioctria linearis, assembly GCA_963930735.1. Taxonomy (NCBI): domain Eukaryota; kingdom Metazoa; phylum Arthropoda; class Insecta; order Diptera; family Asilidae; genus Dioctria; species Dioctria linearis. Next base: position 259,906,534 of record OZ005742.1, on the reverse strand, counting down.
ATCTGCTCATGACCGACACGATTAAAATGTTCAACATCTGATGAAACCGACAATATTTCATTTTTGGAAACCTCTCTCATCATCATAATTATCATTATCATCATCATCATCATCATTATTATCATCTAAAGATAAATTATGAATAGCTCATAAATGTGAGAGTGAAGCTCTAACTAAATACTTTTACTACGAAATTACAATTAGCTGCCTTATACGGTACTATATGAATACTTATTATTATTTATAATATGCGTATTTACAAATGATAATTCCCCTTTCAATGTACCTAATGAAATCAGTCTCAATCCCTTTTCATCTTCATAGAAATTTAAAGGACGATACTTCCAACTTGTATTATTCCTTTCCTAATAGAAAATGATAATATCAAGTGTGATCATTTGATAAAATCCTTAACACGTGTAAAAGATGAGCACATATATATCCGACAATCTATTTTACTTAAAGACTATACTGATATGAACCTGATAAGAAACTTCTTCGTTATTACAAAATCTAACAAAGGCGCTCAAATCTCTAGAGCAAAATAGGCAAAGGTCTAGCTAGATGATAACACAAAAGGGTGAGGGAATATAATATCACAAATCATGAATAAAGTCGTTACAAATTTCAAGTATTTACAGTTAATTTGCGGCCAATTGATTACCGCGTTTCAATGCCACAGTTAACGAGAGGGTCGTGAAAAGGCAAATCCACCCCTTAATTGAGGGCGACAAGTGAATGCCGAGATCGTTACATAGGGTATTATTTGTGTTATTTTTACAAAGATTAAGAGCGGAAGGGGATGAATATTTACAGTTTCACTTTTTGTAGTCTAATTTGGGATACAAGTGGGTGGGAACTGGCAAACAGATGCAGTGAGTATGAACACGTGTCGCTTTAGATCCCATTATTATAGCCGCATCCATGTAGGTAATTGGAGCAGGGCGGGATACTAATAATGACTTGTTTGTATGTATGTATGTAAAAGAAATTATATAGGTAAATGTTCAACATATCAACATATAGGTACAGCATATAGTTTTTTTCTTAGTAGACTAATTCACGTTGTTGTTGTCGTCTATTTTTAATTTGGAAATCATAAATCTAGTGAATTACTTCCTCGAATTATTATTAATTTATTCAGGATTCACATCCGAAGATCATATTTCGATTTTTCAATAATACAAAGAGCTTAAGAAAAATACACCCATTAAATATGTTTATTTTTGGTAATCAGAAAGATCTGGGACTTTAGTTGACATTTCTCAGAATTCTGAAGAAATATTTTTAGCGTGCTAAAGTCCCGGGTCGATAAATTCAAAATAAATTGGTTGGAGACTTACTGATAGTATGCTATCTATAATCACAATTAATAAGCCAAATATAACGTGTTAACCTTAGTAGGTATTGATCTCGATAAAATTCAGGATAAATTTACGCCAAAAGCTCTTAGCGCGCTAAATTTTACATGAAAATTTAATAATTTAATATCTATAGCCTAGTACCACAGATAAATAATACCCAGCCAGCTATGGATGTATGTATGTATATATCAGCAAGACTTAGCTTTTAGCAAAGGCAAGATCTCTGAACATTATTAACTAGCTTACAGGCCAGCCAAACAATTTGGTTTCAGTCTGCGCTTGAAAAGTAAGAAAACATTGTGAAAACTATAGAAGTTTTTTCAACCAAAAATAATGTACAAAACACTTTGAAGATGTCACTACACCACATACAGAGCTCATTCCATAGTGTTAAGCAAAACCCTTGAGAATACTTCACAAGCCATGAAACAGACTCTCTCACTATCACATGAGAGCCTCAACGGAGTCCTAACATTCGAAAGTATTCTTATAATAAAACTTGCAAAAGTTTGATTTGAATAGCTCCTCCGTTCTAAATTACTATTCATACAGAAAAATGGTGTTCTGATAATCTTGAGCTTGCTTTTTTATCTTCAGACCCGAAATACAATTTTTATGCCTTTCGTAACAAAATTATCTTAACAAATGACTACGATTCCTCAAACAAAAACTCTCAGCTGAGTATAATCTTGTATATGACGCTGTTCCAAAATGGCATGCCGTGGGCTGGATGATATCGATACAGATTCGGACTCCGGTTCCACATACACACATGCAATTATTATTGAGCTGAGAGTTAGGGAGCGCAAAATGGTAAGGTTACTTTGTAATCAAAACTATTTTATTATTTTGTTAAGTAAGGCATATAGTAAGTGTAGCCTTTGGGAAGGTAAGGAACCAAGCTTTAAATTACTAGAAGACTATTTTCCTGTATGGATAGTAGTAGTCAATGTTTGGAATTTTTTCATAAGTATCACTATAGAACATTTTAGAGAACGGACTACCAAATAGATTTCTGTTTCATGGCTTGGGAAGTATTCTCAAGAGTTTTGAGCTTTCAAAATCGAGGAAATATTGCTGCCATATATTTTTACTAAGCATTTTGCAATTTTTATTTTTCGGAAATACAACGCGCGGTCATAATATTTCTAGAAACAAGTAGTTAAAATTATTTGGAAATATGTATAATGTATACAATAAAAAATATATAACAATGATATTTAAAATACGGCCACGAGAAGAAATCGAATTCATCCGTACTTACACCAAAGACGTACAAAACTACGTTAATTACAAAAATCCAGTCAATAAATTGCTAAAGAACGGCCCGGGCGGATAAATGCAAGTTAAATTTTTTTGGAAACTTACTGGTAGTGCCATCTGTAATCAAAGCCCAAAAGCCAAATTTAGCGGGTTCAGGATAAATTTTCGCCGTTTTGCGCGTATTTTATTTATGGCCTAAATAAATTTTGCATAGCTCTTCGGACGCCCTCGTTTGAACCAGTCCGAATGCTTTGACCTCGACTGCCCCCCCCCCCCATTCCCCCACCACCAGTTTGATAGTCCTGGTTATTAGGGACAATGAAATACAAAAACCACTTTGACTTGTCTGCCGTTGGTATGAGTTATGCTTTTCGAATTTTATTTTCTTTTCCTTTCCTTTTGCTTCGTTCAGAGTAACCGACCCCTAGATTTTTGTCTGTGCCAGAAGCCACACTACACCGACAACGATTCATAAAACTTTGCCGCACGAGTAATTTTTCCTACAGCTAGATAACCGCGACATCATGGTACTTATCATCGTCATCACACAATTTTCATTTTTCCTCTCGTTTTTCATAAATAAAAGGAAAAATTTTTCCCATTGGGAGAAAAGCGGCCACCACCATTACTATGCCATGCCAGTAGCATAACCACAACCACAGCGCCCCGTAACCGTCACTGCTACCGTCGCTAGCAAATTGGAAGATAACGAGCTCTCGCTAATTAATAGATACTTGACAGGGTTTTACGGGTGGTTTGGGAAAACGGGTGCTCATCATGAAAGTCTAAAGGCCGGAAAATCAGAGTTTTTCTTCTGAATTTGTTTTCTGAATCGAACTTTTTCGCTTTTATGAGGGAATAAAAATTTGATTTTACTCCCATACTGCTGCGGTTATGGTGCTGCTACTGTTGCTGACTCCGTATAGATACTGGTATAGGTATCTCTGTATAGTCTGTACTGTACTCCATCCTTTTGGTAAAGGATGTAAGGTTGAAATGGCGGGGCGAGGGCGGTATATAGCTTTACATAGTTTAGGTTAATAAGGATGGAGATCATCATCATCATTGACGAATACAGCATCTGAAATGGAGGTTTGTCAGTTGGTTGGATAACGTAAAGTGTGCTTTCATTCATTTCATAGAAGAACCTTTCAGCTAGAAAACGTTTGATTTTTATATGCGCTGGATGTTGAATAAAATGAAGGCTACCTCCGGCCCTTCACAAGGAGGATTTTTTATCCTAAGTTTTACAGAAAATTGATTTTATTTACAGTCGACTGATTGAGAAAGAGCATCCTCGTTATCCGACTGATTCATGATTTTCCACTTGAGCTTGTGTAATTATACGAATGGAATTTTCCTGAATACAGAATGCCTACACTAACTAGGGTTTACCTTTTTGGAATGTTGAAGGAGGGTTGAGTTTGTTTTTTTTTTTCATTGCATTCACCTTACATACTAACATAAAGAGATCAGAAGACAATTAGTTTTAAAAGAGGTTTTCATTTTGATACACATTCATTTTTACACAGGATTTATAAAATAATAGCCGATTACTGAGTAATCAGAATTGTTCTAACTGATTTGATCTGCTCTCCTTGTGGTTGTATTCGGAAGATCATATTTTGTTAATCGGCCAGAAATCCAGGTGTTAATATATATGTACATACACATAAGATGTATATATACGAGCTTGCATAAATAATATTCTAGTATGTACTCCAAAGTGCGTATCACCTATTTCAGGATATAGAAGTGGGCTGAAAACTAGAAACTTTTACTAATTACAGGGTATAGATCACGAAACCTACATGACCCAAATAGTAGTAATAATATAGGCAGTTATATGTAGGTATATTAGATTTCTTACAGGACAATTTGAACAAAACACAAAATATTTTGACAATCGCCACTTATCTTGTCGACTTGCTCTGAGTTGCTCTTTCAAAAATCTTGCTCTACTGGATCACTCCTCAGTCCTCAGTTCACTCTTGAGCAATCTCATGAAATATTAAGTACAGGAGCAATTCAGTTCAGCAGTTCTCAAGATTCACATAGTAACATACATTAAAAATATCTTGAATTTTAGTGTCTCTCATAATTTAGAAAAGATCGATTCTCAGAGTCCCAAAAGAACGCTCTATCATACCACTCCTCATCCAAAGCAGAAAAATATCGAAAATCTTCAGATGTCCATTAATTCAGTTTTATTAATTATTTGAATTAGTTTTTACGGAAAGGTATTAGTACTAGAACAAGGAAATCCCATCCCAATGGCATGTTGATCTTGTTCCATTCGGGCCCAAATGAAATTTTTCACAGTGTCAAAACTATGATTTCCATCAACGTGAATCGTTTCCTTTTTAGTTGATAAATATTTCAAAATTTCTCCCTTTTGCATCTGAAAATAATTACGCTGAAAGAAATAATTATATAAGTAATTTTAAAGAAGGTATGTAGATTATTGATTATTTTCAGTTTAAGTTTAAAATTTTTGTCATAACCTCGGCAGCAGTTGACAAATTTGTCGTACTTTTTGTCGTGTTTGTTTTCTGATGTTTATTCACTTAAAATGAAATAGTATGGCAAAAACCAAAGTAAGTCCCAGCAGGAAATGTGGTCATCGACTACGAAGTCAACAATGCTTCGTTGTTGACCGTTTACTCTGTAAACAGTATATACCAAATGAGCATGTATAGTTGGAATATTTTAACTGTGTAAGTATTGTTGACCATCAAAGACTTGCCAACGATGAAATAGCGTTGACATTGTAGAAATGAGTCATAATTTGAGGCAACAATTTGTAACTGCTGTTAGTAGTAAAGTCAACGTTGAGTCATGTGGGAAGGGTATGTGACGGTTAACAGTTCAGTGACAAAGTGATTTTTGAAAGGTTTGAAAGATATAAAAATGAAATGAAATACTATACTAAATTCATATAAAAGAAATTAAGGTGCTGTTGTATGGCTCATGCTTGAAAGCAAACAAAGACGAAAATTCAATCCTGTAACATTTGTGGTTGTCAGGTGATGCGGCAATGGCGCTTGTCGTCAAGTTTGGCCACTTTGTGTAGTCAGGATTGGCCCGCTGTGATTGTGTGCTTGCAGGAAGCCCAAAAAACGTCCAGCACCAATCCCAACGAAGTCCGCAAATAAAAAATCAACTAAAGTAAGACGCCCGCAAAAGAAAAAAGCGCCAAAAAGGCCCTCTTCGGATAATGCATTCACATCAGCAAATTTTCGTCGTCGGGCCAATCTTGACAGCACTTCACTTTTTTTTAGAATGCCTATATTTGTTTTTACTTTTCACCCAATCAATCTCCAATGTTCATCAAAAATGTTCCTTTTCTCAGACCTTTCCAAAGATTTGCTTGGATTTACCAAATTTTTCCTTAAATGGACGTTATGGGCAAAAGTTAAAAAGGTGGCCAACCCTGACGACCTTCCCCTACATATGTAGATATATCTCTAATATATATTTAATAAAATCTACACTACATATTACAAATTCAATAAAAGTGTGCCCTAACCCTCTCTAAAACATAGCAAAGAATGGATATACAAGAACTCGGATCTAGTGGACATTAAACTCCGCTGCACTATTGAAAATAAAGTTAGTACACATGCAAAATAATTCAGTTCAGGCAAAAAAAAACTATGATTTCGCAAACCATTCACTAAAACGTCACAGCAGCTTCATTTTCGAAAAAAGTCCCACCTCACCAATGACATCGCCAAAAACCACGTCAAACTGTTGATTGATTGATTGATTTAAGAGGTGCGGGAACTTTGTCAGGTCCCCCGAACGAAGGCCAAGTCAAGGCCCATTGTTCACCCTCTAGACCCATGAGCAATCGCTCATAGGTCCTAACCGGACGCTCTTGTAAACTTCAGTATTGGCTCCCAGCCCTCCTTGCCGGCATCATGTAACTCTTCCAGGAGGTGTGAACCAAGAATTCTGTAACGTATTCCTGAGAGTGGCGGGCAGTGACATAGAAAATGGGTCACTGTTTCGGACTCCTCTCCGCTACCCCTGCATATAGGATCATCAACAAGTCTCATCGTGTGAAGGTGGCCCCTGAAAGGGGAATGCCCAGTGAGAATGGACACCAGAGTTCTCAGGGTTGGCTTGTTGAGTTTCAGGAGCTTATTCGATTGATTTGAGTTTGGTGTACCCCACAGTTCATTTGTTGTCCTACCCGTGGGATCTTCTAACCAAAGGCGACTGTGTTGGCGGTCAGCTCAGCTTGAAATGATTGCGACAAGGTGTTTTGGTGCAATCCCGACTGTAGAGGCAGGTTCCTACATCAAACTGTTACTGAACTATTCTCTTGGTGTTTGCGATAGTTTCGCTTATTTACGTAGCCAGAGAAATAGATGAAAAGTCACGACACTCAAAATGATTTTCTTAAAAAATTTTTGGATAAAGGATCACCATCTTTCATTTCCAATACCTAATCAACGAACAAACACATGGCAATGTTCATGGTCCGCTGGTTTCAATTCTTGCTGGACTTTTGTAAGCCTGGACTTGTAAGCAGCTATAGACAGTTATATTCGGTTTATCTAGCTGGGCGGTCACGAACTTGACGAACTGCTTCCACGAAATTTCCGCTAATTTTGTAATAAATTTTTACAATTTCTTCAATGTATTCTGTAAGCGTGTATCATTCATTTTCGTTAACAGTTTTTTTTTACTATCTAATCAAATGTCAAAAGTGACAGCTGCAACTTTGACATATGAAAAATAGTGCGATATCACTGACATGTATATAAATGGACTGCTTGTTGAACCAAAAATGCATGAAAGCAAATGGCACCACTTTCATATTCTTGTCTCTTTCCGTGAGAGCATACTTTCCCACGAACTGTAACGATTAGGAACGAGAAATTGCTTGTAAAAATCCTTGTAAAAAACACTTCCTTCGACTCATAATTAAAATTTAACGATAAAAATAGTCCCAAATACTTTTGTGGTAAATTTGGTAAATCCCACTGACTGCATATACGTAAATTCCCAAATAATTTAAATATAACGCCAGTTTACGTCAGTTGGTAGCATTGACAGTGAGAGCATACTTTCTGAAATCAAAATTGGTGCCACATGAAACAGGAGATCAAGCAGTCCATTTATATATATGTCAGTGTGCGATATTTAAACCAAAACTACTTATTTAATCACCGACGATATGAATTATGTTAAAAAATCTTAATTAATTTATAATAACATTTTACCTCATCTTGAATATAACGTATCATATCTCTTGGATTTTGTCGATGTTTGCAACAACCTGGTTTTGTACATTCGCAACTATTGCTCCTTTCCCAACGCTTCATTATTCTTCGTTTTCCAACTCTCTCTCTACAGTGAAGGAATATAATTCTATAAAGGAAACAAAAATCCTTTCTGCTTAGCAAAAGTAATAAAAATGTTAAGGTACTTATTGGGCGGAGTTATAAACTTGTCCATTAACTGAAACCCCTCTAGATTATAGGGAAATCCTACAATTATCCAACCACTAAAAAGGCAATCCTTTTGCAACACTCTCTTATATATTGCGGTTGCTGCAGACGCTGATGATATTTTGTTGTTTAGTTTTAAACCCGTTCGCAACATTTCACCGATTGGACATGAAGAATTTAGAGTTTCTAGTATTAACATGTCTACGTTAACTGTAAATTACAAAATTAAGGAAAAGTATGCAAAAAAAGTAACAGTAATACTATAAACCAAATCATATCGTTTCGCCAATGCTATAGCTTGAGTTTTTCGTCCTGCGCCACGACATCCAAACATGATCACCCTATGACAAAATCGTCCATTGGCGTGATCGTTTCTTTTTGGTGTTGTATGACGCATTAACAATACCAACTGATCGACAATTTCTTCGACAGTTTGATTGAATCTATCTCGGGCCGGTTCGAAACACTCAGCTCTAGAACCATAGGTAATCATCTGAAAGACTTCCTTAAAGAACTCTTCCACTTCACTGAATTCTTTTATGTAGCGTGCCCGATCTGTTTTCAACATTTCCCTTGTTTTAAAGGGAATTTGAAAACGATGGCGAATTTCAACAACAGTATTCGGTTCGAAATTGTTCTCCTTGAAAGCGCTCACCTCTTCACAATTTTTCGGAAAATCTAAAGGTAACAATTTTGTTTACTTTTGTGCATAAAAATGTGATGAGAACTGTTTGTTTGTTTGTTAGATTTACTTATGAAAACTTTGTGCTTTCTCTCCCATTTATAATGGCGTAGGAATTTTTTGAATTTTTTAAGTATCTCTCCTGCATCATTTGGTTTCCTCTGAAAACTTGAAAAAATTAAAATCGGAAATTCGATGGGACCAACTTTTGAATAGGTACCTCTTTTGTGTACACCACAGTGGGAATGTTGTAGAATTTTTCGAATAACTGCACAAGTTCTTGAGTATCTGAAAGCGAAATAATTTGTTTTTACTACAGGGTATTCTAAAAATAAGGCCTAAAATTTAAGGGACGGCCACTATTCTGGACTTAGTTGGTATTTAATTTAGCAGTTGTAAAGTATGTGTACACACGTGAAAGATTTATTATTGTCTAGGGGTTAGCTATCGTTGTAGCAGTTGTATGTACTAATGACAAAGGACCCGAGAGCTAGAAGGGCCCCAATATTTGTAAGCAAACAATCGTAAGATGTTATCCACATAATGCATTACTAAAATTAAGGTAGGATATTAAGTTGATACTTGATTCAAAAATTCATATGTTTACTTTATCATAGTAATGAAATAAATAAATACTCAGGTACGTCACGTTCTTGTCCCAGAGATCCCATAACTTTCCCGAGATAAACAGGAAGTATTCAGTATGTCCTTAGGACTTTATTTCTAGATGTTATTAGAAATTTCCCATAAGCAGTTCCCTGGGATATCCCACAACTATACTCTCTATGGGAACATTCTCAGTATTTTAAAGACAAATACATAAAGGATGGACAGGACAATTTTGGGACAAACATGGGAAAGTTGTTTTTCTCCTTCCGGAATTTATTTCGGTATGTTATCTGATTCTCGTGGTCCGCGTGGTTCTCTGGTGAAAGCACTAATTTGTTCCTTGGTGTGCTTCCGTGTGTCGTTTTTGGAGAATAAGAAGCCATGAGAACCGCATCCTTACATGCTTGTACCTATTTTAGAATTCTATTCGCTTCTCCAATTTCTTCTAGTTTGTCATAGTTGTACATTTCGGAACATGATTTTTTAGTAATTTTTGTATTAAAAATATTGCATTTATGTTTTATGCAAGTGCATATCTTGCATATACTTTCCAGCCATTATTATTATTATTATTTTTTTTTTTTTTTGTAAAAATGCCTACCCATAAAAAAATAATTTATAATCCCAGAAAATCTCAAACAACATCCTCCGATATTCCCCCGTACATCCTCCCAACAAACTAGGAGATCTGTAAGACGTCCTGAGTACGTCACGTTTGCAGCGGGAATTTTATATTATTGAATGTGTTAACTGTGCCTAAGTACAACCACAGGAAATCCTGTGGGAAGTGCATGGGATCTACCAGGGCATCCCAACCCCGGACATTCGTCACTCCAACGGATATCCTAAGTTATTGTCTGGGACCGGATGGGATTTCCCACTGACAATTCATATATCCTACCAGGATTTCCCAGTAACATACCACGGACATATTTAGTAGAAAGCAATTTAGATACATTTAAATTTAACTAGCCGAATAACCTTTACTTTAGATTGAATCCCATGCAAATGATATCCATAGTAATAGATAGCAGATAAAAGCGGTACTTTGTTTTTTACGAGTTCCACCATTGTGCTTAAGGACAGCTGCATACTGAACGACACGAGATTCAGTGAAGTAAGATTTACGTAGTAGTTGCACCAAGTGATTTAGTTTATAGGCAAGTATAAAATAAGTATTCATCGTTAAACAAGAAATTACAGTAAAAGAGGATAATACAGGTTATGAAAAACATAGAAAACGGAGCTTACCAAAAACTGGTGGTAACAAGAGAACGGTTCTAGTTGATTGTACTTCTGCGGCAATACTTTGAACATTTTCCGAAATATATTTCTTTACGTCAACTGGACGAGTATGAATTATGCTTAGGAATAATTTCTAAAAATTAAAGGCATGCAACAATTTATTTAAGTCCTCTCGAAATTTATGAAATCTGCATATCTATACCAAGGCAATATCCAACAGTTTATGCTTCTCAAAATATGTCATTAATTTCACGGCAGAATAACCTGTGCCATTGATGTTGGTTCCCTGTACAGTTTCCATAATATATTTACCTACTTTTGATTTCAATAACAAACAACACTGGAAAAGTACAAACTTTACATCACAAAACTGACAGTAAATAAGAAAAAGTCAAAATTAGAGAAACATTTTTATGTGCCTACTATTTAGCTTTATGCATTTTGAAGCTCCAAGTATCTCCATGAGTAATTCAGAAGACACCATGATGAAAATTGTTCCCGTTGGAATCAAAACTGGGAAAAAATCATTTATTTGCTTGTTCACAGATAGCGTGTACATGTGATACTTCATCTCTTTCACCTTTTTTAGAAGTGTACATATGTATGTAACCTTGCTTTTGTGGATTTGCATATTACAATATTTGATGAGCACATCGATGAGTATATAATGAATGTTACGATGTTTTTTTTTAAGTATTATACGGTGAGTTTATAAACGAATATATCAAGGAGTCTTTTGATAAGTTCATAAATGACATGAGTGTTTCTGATGAGCTCATAAATGAGGATATCAATGAGCATCATGATGAGTTCATAAATGAGAATCAGGATCAGTTTACTACTGATTTTACGATTTTACGAACTCAAGATCCAGTTTCAAAGCAATCTCACCTATTGTCCAGCTTATGTTTTCTAAAACGAATGCAACAATGTGGGAGCATCTGCATGATTGTACGGGATCCTCAAAGAGTTGGCTCATCCCAGTGGCAGTAGCTGCATATACGTTTAACCACAAGAATTTGAGCATAAAGTTCATTCTGTTCAGCATAAAGATGACAGTCTTTCCCGGAAGACGGCCCATTGAGCTTCCCTGCTAAAAATGCCAACCGACGTCTGATCAAAGACTTCCTGTTCTCTTAATGAATCAAGTCTAAGTGAGGTAAGCTTTTCAGCTCATCCACAAATAGGACAGACCCAAGCGTATCCAGCCTGTTCCGGAAAAATGGCGGACAAGTGTACAGAAAGTATTCGGTTGTCTCAGGCTCTCCTTCCAGACAAACAGACCCTCAGGTCTGTAACTCCCAGTTTTTTTAAACTTAAATCAAGCTGCCAGTGATAATTTCAACCGCAGTCCTGCATTGTTTTCTTCCGAGAACCAAGATAGAGTCAGAGAAATACCTATTAGGCCCATCAAGAAAAAGTTTTGTACACCAGCAAGTGCTCGCGTTCGTCCATCACTGCTGATATTTCCTGCGAAAATCCGCTTTGATGAGAGACCTGATCACAGAGGTGGCAACGTCTACAGCAGGTTCCGGTCCAAGGAAGAGAGAAGTAGAACTAGACCTGACCAGCAGCTCAGCCCTCTCATTTCGCATGATCCCCATGTGCCCGTGAGCTCACTGTACGGATTGATGCTTTTCCACTCAAATTAGTATTGGTTTGTATAAAAGCTGCCCCTTGTTGGGAAGAAGGAATGATGTAAAACTGTGAGCAATTTCTAGTGGGAATGTACAATCTACATAGCCCTAGATAATTATGTATCTATATACATATATGTATACACGACTGCACTAAAATTAAAACATCATGAAAACATTTCCTTTCTGAAGCGACAAAAGGAAATGGAGACAAAAGATAAAAACATCTCGTAAAACTAGGCAAAAGTGGGAAACTGCAGAAATATCTCTTGTGAAAAGCGCATCAAATTAATGAATATTTTCTTGAAAATTAAAACTCCTTAGAAAAGATCTGAGAATTTTAATTTTAATCAGCATAAAATTCAGCCAAGCGAAATGTCAGCAGCATCGGGCAAAAGACCCACTCCTCGAGAATCTTCTTTTTCTCTTAATTTAAAATAATTAAAAAAGCAAAAAAAAAAAAAAAAAAACAAACTCGTCTAAATGACAAAACTTCAGCAGATGAGGTATCTCGAGAGGAGGCCTAGAACATCGGTACCGAGTTCGCCCCGCCTGGTGGGCACTGTCTGTGGCGGGGGATGAATTATAAAATCAGTCAGGAGTATAAAAAAGTTTTTAGAAAAAGTGCTCTCCTCTAAGTTGTGTTGCGATTTCCTTGTAGGATTTTAATTATGCATGCACATGAAAAGACCACATCACTTGGGCTACGCCATGAATAAAATTTTTTTTTTTTTTTTTTTTTAGGAAAGTGTACATCCACCCAACTTGATTCACACAGGCCTTGATTAGAGGGATAGAGCTTACTTGAGGTTGAGAATGGAGATGCCCCAGTCAGTATAGAATAAAAGTACGCCATTAATTCGAATATGGGAGTCTGAATAGGCCATCCAACCATCACAGTAATGATGGTGGCCTTTAGGATTTAGGGTGTTTCAGAGATTTTGTAAAAGACATGCATTTCCACCACGCCCCCTTCAATCTGAATGGATATCATTTACATTTCCTGTTATCATTAAAATATGCCACGTTGCTCACATTGTATTGTGCAGAGAAGTAGTCTTAATCGAAATTGAATGATGCTGGATAAGATGTTTGGCAAAGTCAATTTATAGCGGTGTTTGTCTCTGTAGGTATAGACAGGGCCGTCTTTAGCCAAGTGGAGGACCATTGCACTTTTGGATATGGGGGCCGCCATCCAGCAGAAAATATTTTCTCAACTACTTTCGGTTGTCAACAGAAATAATCACGTAAAATACAGTCGTAAACACAACAATGATTCTTAGTACGGAAAAGAAATGAACGAAATCCTCAAGTCTGATAACCTGTGACCGAACCAACTCTAACTTTCTCTCCAACTACTCACAATTCTCCAGTGAATGTAAGAGGGCTATATAATAACTTTCCCATATTGATATCTTCATATCACGATATAGCCCCAATAAACCTCCTACATCTTACTAGGTGAAGAGCCTGAACGGCTCGGACAAGACACCTTTGTTGGTACCAACAATCCCAATGACACAAGACATGGAGGAGTGACCATAATGGTACATAACAGTCTGGTGTTCAACAGACTACAGATTACACTGATGTAATGGTGTGCTGGTCTATAGACACAAATCCCAAAATATCTCTTCTCTGCTTGTATCTTGACCATGGATACCGATCGCTACCTCGTGACCTAGAGCGAATGTCTTCATTGGTGGAGATTTCAACGCACATAGCCTTGTCTGTGGTGGTGAGCGCTGGGATAGAATAGGAAAGTTGATTGTGGACTGGGCAGAGGAGCAAAAATTATGTCTGCTTACCAATACCTCCCCTATACACTTTACTCCTCTCGAAATACTCTTACAACGGTCGATCTCACTTTCACATCCCCTAACTTAGCCCCGTCCTTTAACTGGTCTACCCATACTAACCCCGAAGGCAGCGACCACCTTCCAATATTAATAACATCCAACGTGAAAATAGCTGATTACAAATCGCTCGTGCGCTATGCAGAGGCAGCGGCCGCTGATTCTATTAGAAAAAGTTCAAAACAAAGACCACCCTCCAATAACGTGAACAAAGAGTCAGCTCAGATCAGTAAAATCATCAAAATGGCTGCAGCTACAAGCATGCCTATTGTCAAATCCCAAAAGCAATCCCAAGCCATCTGGAGGAATAAAGATATCCTCATATCTATCAAGAGCAAAAATAATGCCTGGAAAAAATTCCAAAGGCACCCTACAGAAGGAAACCTGCGAAACTACCATAGGGAAGCGGCAAAAGTCAAAAGATAAACAAAGGTGGTGAAGAGATTATCCTGGGAGATTTTCGCGCAGTTAATCGACACTAGCACTAGTCTCCCCGACACGACTCGTGGAAGTGCCATATGCACCCGATCCAAACAGAATGCTAGCCTACCCTATCACCCTCCAGAAACTAAATAATACACTTAGTCTCAGCACCTGGATACGATAAAATCTCCTGTGGAATGTTAAAAAAATCCCTGAAGATTTCAAAGAGAGAATAGTCTCTCTTTACCAGACCTGTAAAATTCCAAGTACAAGTACCAGTACCTGGACTTGAAATATTTTAAGTACAAGTACAAGTCCCGGTACTGGTACTTAACAAAATTTCAAGTGCAAGTCCCGGTACTGGTACTTAAAAAAATTTCAAGTACAAGTCCCGGTACTGGTACTTTAAAATTTTTCAAGTACAAGTCCAGGTATTGGTACTGTTTCTAGTACTTAAGTACCAATGTACTTAAGTACTTTACAGGTCTGCTCTTTACAACAGCTCAAAGGACCAAGGCATCTTTCCGCAAAATTGGAAAAATGCAATACAGGTTCCTATCCACAAGAGATCGAATTCGAGTAATATGCTCAAGGACTATAGGCCAATATCGCTTATATCCTGTCTATCGAGAGTTTTTGAGAAGATCCTGGGGAGGAGACTGGAAGTAATGGTTGAAGAGCTACTTACACCGGCACAGCATGGTTTTCGCGTACTACGTCACTCCCGCTGGAGTGAGATGATCAACTGAAAACAGCACGTGCTCAGAAACTAGATTCCCATATCCTCTCACTCGACCTAGAAAAGGTTTTCGAACGGGTGTGCAAGCATAAAATTGTCCAACAGTTTGCAATATGGGGAATTGGTACAAAATTCATCCACATAATCCTAAATTTTCTATCCCAAAGAACTTTCTAAGTTAGAGTTAACGGATTTACTACAGGAAAATACAAGCTAGAGCACGGAATCCCACAAGGTTCTCCACTATCCACCTCTCTTTTCAATACATACATTCACTCATTGTGAGCACAATTAAGCCACATAGACGGCCTACAACACTAGATATGCGCTGACGATGTAATAACCGTGACAACAAACAATAACGCTACAGAGACGCTAAGACTGACAGTAATCAAAGCCGAAACTTTGTGCCGCGAAACTGGGGCATTGATACCAACAGTTATAGCGGAAAGGTTGGTTATACCATCCACCAGGACGTACAGACTATCTAGAAATAGATGGCGAAGAGATAGTGACACAGGATAAATGTAAAATCCTTGTAGTAACCCCCGTCAAAACAGTCAGTCAACTACGTGATGAAAGCCATCGCCGCCAAACAGAGAGGAGCATCTGTGGCCAGCTCCTTAAGCGTAGAGAAAACTCTGCTGAATGGTATAACTAACTACGCAATTACCGTCTACGAAACAGCAGCACAGACTGAACTAAAGAAACTACAGACCACCATTAACAACATACTTAGGACAGCAACTGGAGCTCATCGAACAACACCTGTGGAAGCTCTATGGATTCAAACCGGCAGTCAAAATATAGCAGAAAGGATAAAAGTACCTCAATCGCGACTAGTCGCCAGGAATGCTGTTTCCAATTAAAGTCCACACCATACGCCGCTGAGAGGATACACGGAAAGGCCTCCATTGAAACAATTTTCGTCACTATACATTCCCTCCAATCCACAAAAGCACTAAGTATCCTACTACCCATTATCTCCTCCGTACAAAAGATCCTACCCACCTCCAGATAACCTCATCTATTCTCACAGCAATTCCAGGCTCCCTAAAAAGTCTACGCCACCGGCAATGTATAGGGCTATTCATTGAGAGGACATCGCAGCGTCAAAGCATGACCTCCATATATACACCGACCGGTCGAAAAGCGAAAGCCATGTATCCAGTGCGGTTGTTATTTATAGGCCGGGGGAGTCCACTCCTCTGGAGAACCACAAACTTAATCTCCATCCAAACGCATCAGCATATGAGGCAGAGATATATGCGATTCATATGGCAGTAAATCTGGCCAGGGAAAAAGAAAAATCGACAGTAATTTTTATAGACGCTATGGCACCTCTGAAGGCAATAACCAACCCCACACCTGATGAGGAAAATGGGAAAGACAAACAAAATTTTTAGCAAAACACTGGAGGCATACTGTCCCACCAAAACACAAATCCGATTAATTCAGATGGCAAGATGTCAAAATAATAAGAGTGAGAACAGGTCATACCCGACTCACCCATTCTTACTATATAACCAGGACGCCACAACCTGGCTGTGAAGAATGTCGAGTATTACTGAAAATGGAGCACATACTGACGACATGTACAAGAACAATACGGACAAATACAGGACCTCTCCCAGCCCTTCCCGAAGTATCTCCCGAGAATCCCGATCCCCTTCTCAAACCCCTTACCCACCTGCAAATAATTAAGCAAATTTAAACAAGAAGAAATAAGCCATCACCGTGTCGTCTTTCTTTGCCGTCCTTATTACTCTGACACTATTTATTAGCAAAAGGACAGCAAAAACAAGAATTGGTCAATGATACATACTAGTAGAAGATATAGAAATAGGTAAGCAACTGAATAAATGTTATGTATAAGTAAATTAGCCTACAAGAATAGGCGTAGTTAAGATTAGCTAGGTAACAATAGACATAAGTAACATATAAACAAAACTGAAACTGAACTATCAAAAAATTTAGAAATGTCATAGCAAACAACAGCGCCATATGAGCATAGTACCTGAGTGCGTAGATATAAGTATAGTTTTACATTATATGTAGGATATATACAAGATTAAATAAATAAATAAATAAATGAAGGGAAAGCCCCGATCATGCGAGTCATGTTTAGTTGTTTTGTATTCAAATTATTATTTACGGGAATAACCTTAGCGCCATGCTGAGTTGCCAGTATTACACATGTTAACATGAACAAAGAGTATAAAAATTTTCTCTGATTACCAAATGGAGTTTGGCTACTGAAAGTATACCATGGAAAAGGCAGGAAATTTAAAAAATACTGCAGCTGCACAACCTATACAATGACAATGTAGTTTGTATGAAAATGTGTTTCCATGTATAGAATTTCGAATAAATTCCATGATGTACTTTCACTAGTCAAACTTTAACAGTTAAACTAACTTGTAATAGGTCGTTTTGCTAGTTGAACAATAGGTCATCCGTCGGTCTACTATGGCAGGAACTAGAGGCGGCTGTGGACCCATGCGTAAAGATGGCACTGGATATAGATGTCATAATATACTTTTGTAGAAAATCTGAAAACAATTGAAATTGAATTTTAAATGAAGAATTTAATAATTTATCAAGTCTATAATTGAGGTGCAAACACGCAAAACTAATCATGTCCACCCCCAAATGTAAAGTCATACATCGAGAAAAACGATGGCTAATACTCTATACAGATTCTGTCTCCATAATGACTTAACTTTTAATTAAATGGAGTCAAAAGTGCAGTATGTCACACAAATGAAGTCCTTCAGGACCCATTTGCAACATTACGCTTCATTTTCAATTGGAGCAAATATAACTCCATTTAGTAAAATTGCAGTAGTGTCGATGACATTTCAAATGAAATCATTATAGAGCCAGTCTGTCTAGCGTATAACAAACAACATAAAAGAAATTGTTTAATTGTCACTGAATCACCTACGATTCTAAATATTCCTTTTGACGCCCAAAATGTATAAAGTTAGTGAAATTATTAACAAAATATAAAAAGGAAGTTTAGTATATTATGAAAAGCAAATAAAGAAAATAAATTGAAATTTATATTTTATTTAAATGTGAATGCAAGGTGTTTCTTCTTCTATGCACTCGCAGAGACTGCCGTCATTGATCGCAGATTCCGCAATTACTTCATGCCCATCTATTATGGCTTTATAAAACGTAAGCTCATCCAAATCTATCCAATTTTCAGAAAATTGTTTTAAGAACAAGGCATTATTTGTCGGATACCACCACGTC
This sequence comes from Dioctria linearis, assembly GCA_963930735.1. Taxonomy (NCBI): domain Eukaryota; kingdom Metazoa; phylum Arthropoda; class Insecta; order Diptera; family Asilidae; genus Dioctria; species Dioctria linearis. The sequence continues at coordinate 259,887,993 of OZ005742.1, read as the reverse complement.
TAAGAGGTACATCTAGATGAGAAACACCTGGTTTGGGTTTTTTTCAGCTTTATCAGAATCTCATTAAAGTAATAATAGTTAGAGAGATAGTGCAAGGGTTGGTCTAGTGTTGTCCATGGGTAAATTTAAGTTATTGGGGTAGATCATACCCAACTCTAAAAATTATTCCATTAAATGAAGTGTCTAAAGCTAATGCCAAAATAAACGGAAATGTCTTATGGGAAAACGACGTTTTGGAACATGTAGCGATCCAAATAAGCAGTTGTAATTTTCATCTATGGAGGAAAATGTAATTGAGATTAAAGGCCTCTATTCTGCAAGGGAAGTGATGAAAAACGTTCATTCTTTTGGTGCATCTTCTTGAAGGATAGAAACATACGTAACAGATCTATCCACTAAATTCTCTACCAAATTTAAAAATATATATAAAAATAATATAATAATATGCATAGACAACACGACTTGCGAATACCGCTACTGCCAGATTACCTTCAGAATTACCAAGAGTTAGAAATTTAACTAAATTGAATAGATAACACTATTTTATGCACTCGATCGGCTTCAAGAATAACAACAAAATTAAAACAAACGAATAAGCTCTATCGAATCAAATTCTAGAATAAGACACCTTTGACTTCCCCTACATAGTCTTTAAAGGCCGATCAACAGGTTCAATTAAAACTGTCCAGATTATGGAAATTCTAGAATGAATTGGCACAAAAACTTTGTGACGTGTCCTTAATTCGTTATTCAAAACACAATTTTAATTATAATGAATAAGTTCTTTTTATTCCACCCTGTTGTTTACTTTTAAAACATTCACAAACAATTATTAGCTGTGTTCTTTTGGTTCCATGCAGTGCACTGCAGAGCATAGGAAATTGCGAACTGAATTGACTTGTAGGGTGCATTAAAGTAGAAAAGGTTTTGAAAGTATAGAGAAAATGATCAAATTGCCATGACTTGTATCCTTGTAAAATAGAACATGATAAACTTCGGGGTAAAATTTTGACAAGTTTAACGTTTTGTAAGAATTAGATTATTATCTCTATGCTTGCCAAAAAAAAAAAAATCTACTTCTATGCACTCTACAAATCAATTCTATTCGCAATCTCCAGTGTTCTGCAGTACACTTCACGGAACCAAAAGAACACAGCTTTTAATTTACTCTACTTTAATTATCGCTAGTACTGTACTTCAAATTATCGCAATCGAAGTAGTTTACTACGCTCACTTCACTGTCTGAGACAAGACTCGCTGCTCCTGGCGGTGACAAGGGCTGTATTTATACTAAGCAATTTGTCCGCAACCTTCCTGAAGATTCCATTCAAGAAACATAGATTCTCCGAACTTAAAGTTGTTTATGTTTGCACTTAATTAGTCATTTTACGCGAAGTATCCATTTCCACTCGGTGTCGCTTGTCCCTTTCTATTGCACATAACAAAGTTAATCTTCGTTAATTACGATAAAAAAAAATTCCCCAGTTTTAACTGAATATCGTGATCAACACGATCGGCTTTAAGATTTGAATTAGCAGACGCAATAAATAAAAGATCTGAACTCAAATTGTTAATTTTGCTTTTAAATTTGTCGATGGTTCACTCTTTTCAGATCAGATCCCTCATTTTTGGTTTTTGTAGCTCGGGATCTTAGTGGCGTCAAAAATTAGTAAGAAAAAGCCAATACTAATACAATATTATTCGCATTTTATTTCTTACTTCTTTTAAGTACATATATAACTCCTCGTCATAATTAAATATATATATTTTTGTAATTTACCTTATCAAATCGTAGATTTATCGTAATAATTAAATTGCAGTATTGTAGTAGACCTCCTTATTACTACATATATTATTAATTTAAATATTTTACATGTGTTTCTTCATATACTTAACTCTTATTTCTCTTCTCCTGATTTTATGTTATTTTATTTTATTTTACATATTTCAAAGTATATATGTCAGTTTGTCTGTTCGTATGAATTATTCTACGCTTAACAGAAAAGGTTTTTTCGTTATTTTTTGTGTTCTACTTCACTTATCGTATACATTTATTCGTTAAATTAACAGTTAATTAGTTTTAAAATTTAGTTCATAGTTTTTAATTCTGTTTTTTTTTTTAATATTTATTTGAAAATTGTACGTATTTCTGCATTTCTTATTATTGTTAATGTTATTTATTTATTCACAAAATAATTTATAAATATGTATTTCTAGGAGGCGATTTTTCATGATTTTTTTTATTTATTATTTCCTCTAACTTTTGTGTATACTTTAGTTACAATGTTGCAAGCAGTGTCCCGCCGTATAATTATGTATTTTTTTGTATACTTAAAAATTTCTTGGAGCTTAAATTTTCAAAATATGTAAGATTTACTTTGAAATTTTATTAAATATTTTAAAGCATATTTTAATAAAGATTTGTATCATTTTTTAGTATACATAGTTTTTTTTTTATTTAGTAACGTTGACTGTTATGTATACAAGTGTGATTTTATTTGTTTATCAAAGGGAGCTGGTCGTAATCGAAAAATCAAGAGGGTGGTAAATCTATTGCGATTGGAATATATTGTACCATAAACAAAATTCCTTTATACATAAGGACTGTCCCAGAAAAAAACCCAACCGCCTCTTCATTTCTCTTACGCACACAAACACATGTCAAACTTGTAAATTTCTTTGCTTACGCACGCATAATAGAGTCATGCATCATTCGGTATTCAGTCACCAACGCAGTCAGTCATGGCATCAAAACAAGAGGAAAGGAGAAAATTAATTATTTCCAAGCACGTGGAGAATCCGGAGATGTCACAAAGAAAGTTGGCTATAATCCACTATATCCGAAAACAGCTATTCAAAAATGTTTTGTCGAAATTTTCGGGCTCTTCCAAGTGTACAAAGAAAACCTGGGTCAGGAAGAAAACGTGGAGCAGAAAACAAGAATATTCAGGACAAAGTCACTGCTGCTTTTAAGCTGAATCCTAACATTTCTGTCAGGGATATGGCTCATAAAATAGGAACATCAAAGGATGAAGGTTAGAGAAGGATTGAGAAGTTTTAAGGTTCAGAAAGCTGCCGACAGATCTCAAGAAAAGGAAAAAATAGCTAAAATGAAGTCCGAAAATTGTATGAACAATTTTATACGAAATATTCTTGCTGCGTTATGGACGACGAGACTTATTGCAAGGCCGATTTTCGTCATCTACCAGGTCAAGAATGAATTTTATGTTTCTGGAAATCAGGTCGATGTAGACCCGAAGTTTAAAACTCGTCAGTGTACCAAATTTCGGAATAAATATTTCGTTTGACAAGCCATATGCTTTTGTGGTTTAAAATCTAAAGATTTTGTAACAACAGGGATCATAAATACGGAAATTTACCTGAATGAACGTGTGAAAAACGATTGCTTCCTTTTATTAGAACACACAATTATCCCGTGTTATTTTGGCCTGATTTAGCTAGCTACTTGCTATTATAGCAAACGGCTTTTAAAATTTTATATGGAAAACTCCATCAATGTCGTAACGAAGGAAGTGAATCTACCAAACTGTCCGGAATTTCCATCTATCGAAAAATATTGGGCCCATTTTAAACAAAAAACTAAGAAGACTAAAAAGCAAGCCGCTAACATCAATGATTTCAAAAGGTAATATAAGAAAGCTTCTGATATTATCAGAAATGTTCATGTACAAAAGTTTATGTCCAGGCTTAACCACTGACTTATAACAATGAACTGAGTGTATTACCATTTTCCTATAGGAAGGAATGGCACAAGTTTTACAGTTTTCTCTTTCGCCCTATGGCAGAGTTGGAGCTACCAACACAAAATATTTTGCTTACTGAACATTTTCTTATGTCATTTGAAGTTTTTATGTTGGCTACAGATGCAATCACCGCAGAAAGAATTAGGTAAAGATAGTGTTTACCATGCTCCGTCTCTCTACCCATACGCAGGATTCAGGTAAGAATAACTTTTGAAAATTAAAGTCGGAATGAGTTTAATACCTTATGTTTGCGGTGCATCCTTCCAAAATGGGAATTACTGGGAACTTTTGCCATAGATTACTATGCAAAAACCCACAATCTTTTTCAAGGGTATTAGAAATACACCAAAAGGAAAAGTTCCCGTAAAGTAATCTGTGCTACTACATATCAGCTATTAAATATAAAAGCGCATCCCTAATCACAGTTTTAGTTAACTATGTATGCATGAGTTTTTTGTTTGGAGAGACTTTCTGAACTGTATAATTTTTCCCATAATTTTGTGCGGGGAGACGAAATTATTCCATTCTCCCTTTTTAAAATTTTCAGGCCAGAAATTCCCACCATATGGGAAAGGAGAATAACCCATGATTTCCAAACTTCACTGGTGATGTATTCGTATTTTCCAATGAAAAATTATTCATATTGGAGCAAATGCCCATGGAAAATGTTCGTGCCGCCTGTAACTCTTTGGAAAAGAAATTAATATTGGTAAAAAATTTTAATTAAAATATATTGGACACCGTGTATATGCACTTATAAATTTTTTTGGAACAACCTGCATTTATATGCAAATTGAATTGTGAAAGGAAATAACTAAATGACGAAATCATCACAATCTAAAACTTGAGATGAGACATGAAATTGTTTGCTTCTTATGGAGATCGCTCTATATATTATACTTGTAGTACGGTCGTACTGAATACGAGTCGATTTGAATTGAAATATTTGAGTAATCCGAGAGTTCTTCTTCATAGTCTGTAATGCGCCCCACAGAGGAACTGTTATATCTAATAAATTGATTAACTCATACAAAAGTAATTATACCAAATGAAGTAATTATTTGAGCCAATTCTAAACTCGAATTCATAGCTCAATTTGTTGAGGATCGAAGGAGTTTAAGTTTAGATAAAAAAAAAATGACCAGCTCCTTATACCAAAATTAAATATGTAAATACATAATAATGTATGAATGTAACTACATTGTTTATAAAGCAACTTATTTTCTCTTTGAACACAATACTTACGTGATGTATATTCTTTTAATAAATTTATTTTTGATATTTTAAAAATATTTTAAAGATTCTTCGAACTTTTTCTCGTATACAATGTATGAATGGATATTTTCCTTTAAATTTTGATTTCAAAAGATGCTTTGTTCCCTACTCTAGTAAAATTTATTTATAAAATCAATTATAAAGAAGAAAAACGAACGAAAATTTCTCGTATTATATTGTCTAAAGATCTTGTTTCTTCTGTTTTTAGTGTCTTGTGATTGCAATTGGGTATTTTCTCTTTAATTTACATTTTTTCTTCACAATTATTGTGATTATTTAGTTAAATTATACAAATACAAAAATAATGCAGTACAATGCAATAATAACAATACAATTTCAGTAAATATTCTAATCGTAGTGAATTTTCTGCTACCCATATAGAGCAAAGCGCAGGTAATATTTTGTATAAAATCTTAAAATTTATCGTTATACTGTGGTTTTTTTTTTATTTTAAAATATTTAGAATTAATGGGATGAGATTTAATTTAAGAAATTATAGTGAATAAAGTGCTGCTAGGACGATCTCCAGCTTTTTTCAGACATAATGGTTTATAAAATTTTCTTGTGTCACAGCATTTTCTTTAGTAAAATCATCTATAAGGAGTTATCAGTTACAAGAAGTCTAACGTCCTACACATTTACAGGAATGTTTTTGTCCTATAGACCCGTCAGAATAAGATAAATACCTCAAAATGGGGTAAATGTAGCACAGGAAAAAAGATTGGATGGGTTAGTAAAACTTAATCTCTTAGGGACAACCCTGGTCTTCAGTAAATATCTAGAGTTATTGCTAGATTTTTAGTTATATTTGAATCTGCACCTACACACTATCACAGAGAAAGCCAGTAGATCATCGGGGCTCTAGAAAAAAAATTTGGAATTACCTATAGCATCAGACCATAGTGAGGCTCTCACCCAATATAGTGATGAAGGACCAAAAGCCTACAATTTTCCGATCATCACCAGCAAAGGACTCGTCTGATATACGAATTGGTCCAAAACTGATATTGATGTCGGGGTGTGCAACGCTGCACCTAAACGTGAGACATTAGTGAGCACGGAGAGCCACGCTACAGTGTTTCAGACCTGAGACTACGACAATCTAAAGTGTGCTCTTAGTAATAAAAGCATATTTATCTTCTTCGACAATCAGACCGCAATTAGAGCTACTTCATCTCTCGCGTGAAATCAAAGATTACGTATGAATTCCAAAGCGTCCTTGACAAACTGAATAGATCCAATCGGGTTAGCCTAATTTGAATCCTGGGAAATCAAGGCTCTGGTGGTATCGAGGAATATGAACTTGCTAGACAAGGCTCAGCTCCACTTCTCGTCGCCCCAGAGTCCATGTGTGGTTTGGTTCTGTATGCAGCAAAGGGGGCAATATGCAAACGCGCATCAGAAGACCACAACAAGTACTGGAGGAGCATCATGGGACATCTATGGAAAGGACAAGCAAGCTTCAGAGGTATAGTAGGACTGATCTTAGACTCAACTGATCTGATTACCGAAGCACCTTGTCATTATTGTCGTGGGTTCGGATTCCATCAACAAACTGAAGGTGATGAGATTATTTTACATGTCTTGTGTGTATGCCCAGGGATTACTAAACGGTGAATTGCAACCCTTTGGTAAACCATGGATGGACCCTGTGTTGGTGGATTCTTAAACCTGGTTAAAAGGTCTGGCCTGTTGTAAGGAGATGGCAGATTGAGCACAATCGCCACTCTCAGTGGCTGCAGCGCCTTACAACCTCTCATCTCCCCCTTTAACCAACCAACCAAAACTAGACTTTGCTTACTATTTTAACTTCTGCTAACTATAATTCTTGGAATTAAAATTTCCAGCAAAAATAAAGCTGAGCTAATCATATATTTTCTGCTATCAAGGTGCTTCGAAATTTTCAAAAAGAGAATCATCAAGCTCATTGGGTCTTATAAATGTATATATATTATACATATCCAATAGAGCACTGTCGCAATATAGGTTGCCTTTAAAGCCTTCATCGCTACAAGGCATAATCATTTTTCTGATTTTTCTGATGCAATATTTACTCTGATTCTTGCACGCAATATTCGCGCTGCAAATTGCATTCAAATAATTTCGGTCGACAAATAAATTCCAAGCTGCTTTTCTAATTCTGGGCTTAGAATCTAAATTGATTCAAGAGTGAAACCTTGCCACATTCCTTATATGCCCAATTCTGGACTCTGCAGGAAATTTAAATGATCAATTTAAAATATTTGAATGTATGTTTGTAGCAGTATCTGTGGGATAATTAATGATATTAGGCCGTTATTGATACAGAATACTCCAGGCAATACAAGGCTCACTATACCAGATGTCGCAAGTCAAAATGGTTGGAATTTAAATCCTCTTTTGATATAAATATAAAATTTCATATTCGTAAGTCTGTAACAAAGCTAAAGCGAAATATTTAGTTCTTTGCATTCAGTGTGTATAAATTATGCTAAGTTTATAGGCATAATGGTCCTGATAAGATCATGATTAAAAAGTAGTTCTCACGACTCTCAAAAATGAAGTAACGCCACAATACATTAATTCTGTTATAAGAGTCGAAGATACCCTTATGGAAAATTGTCAACTAAAAAGAAGAAAGACAAGATTGGCGACGAGAATGCGTACACAGTATATAAAAATGCTATTTTTTGTGTAAATGGTACAAAAAAGGACGAGTGGAGAGAAAATTCCTGTCCTGTTGCAAGCCCCCTCATACATAATTTGATTTCAACACAGGGACACAGGGGTTAGGACATTATTCTGCTCATATCTCAGGTATTTGTTCCCAACACTCTCTTCATTTTTTCTAAATATAACCAACAACTGAGCCGTCTAGCCTCTCTCTGATAGTGTGAAGCGCAAATTGAACAGGTAGTTAAATGTTGGAAGGATTCTGCTGCAATTATATGCTTTGCTTTTCTAAAGGTGGCGTTTTTTCAACTTCCAACTACCTTTTCACCACTGAGCTACAGTCCTGTTATGTCGTCGTTTGCAATTTTACATACGCCTACACTAATTTACCCAAAAAATATGAAACACATGCTGATAGCGTGAAATCTCATTAAATTGCGCAATGAGATTAGCACTTCTACATGTTTGGTTGCAGAACAAAATATTTCCAATAGATCAAAAATATGGCCTACAGTCGTGAACGACCTTTTTGATAAGCCAAACTACAAAACTATACTGATTACATTGTGCGCAAAAGGAAACATGATCAGATTGTATATAACCGACTAATCTTACAGCGACCGCAACATGACATGAAACTGATGTCGGATAAGGATAAAGCAAAAAAAAAACTATGATTGTACCATTTACAAGAAGGAAGAACTATTAAAAGCAATAGAATTTCAAAGGGGGTTAAATATCTGAGAATACATATCCTAAATCAGAAACTCACATCAAGCCAGTGCACGTAAAGGCAACAGGAATATTGAAGACATGCCAGCGTCTTTTTTCAACCAAACCTGTGGTCGGATATCAGAAAAATTTGGGTCATAAATAATGATTCTCAGACCCATGGTTATCTAAGCCCCATTAATATGTTTACTTAAAGTTGAACATGAGGCAGTATAAACTTTAAGCCCCTGAGTGGAGTTTTCTGTTAAATGAACGGCATTAGTATGAAAACCAAGCGTTGTTCACAGTTAGTTAGTGATAATAATCTGGAAATCCTGCATAGGCACTTAAAATAAAAATTTTTAAGTAACAAAAGATGTTAAAAATTTGGAGTTTATCCACCTTGTTGCTTGCTTATCAAGGAGATTGGTATACATTTACTATTCTTTATCATTTTAGAGCTAAAATGCAAACAGTTATGGTAATAAAACTGTTGCATCTAAGTGAAGCAACAATTGAAAACAAAATGAATATAATGAAAAGACAAATTATGACATGAATTCAAATTGAACTCAAGTATACACAAAAGAATAAATAAATATAGTGAAAATTGAGAAAAACCAAAAACTTTCACAAAAATTAATTTAAAAAATAATAAAATAAAAAGAACAAATAACACTTTACCTTTATCATTTTTACTTTTTTTGTATTATTTAGAATTTATCAAAGTACCGTCCTCAAGGGCTCAGATCCTGATGCATTGTTGGGTCGTAACCCATGCTGCCATCATAGGGTTGTTGTTGATCATAACCTCCTGAGCCTAATGAATAACCCATAGAATCTTGTGGAGGCGCAGGAGACATCATTGGAGTTGTTGTTCCGCTTGGAGGTCCAGCCATAGAATATGGAGAAGCGCCGGCCGCTTTTTTCGCAGCATATAAATTGGCTTCCTCCTGTGCTTTGCCAATATTTTTCTTATACCTTATCCGTTTATTGCCGAACCAATTCGAAACTTGTGACACCTTCATAAATAGCAAAAAAATTTAAAAAAACACAAAATACATAATATTTTTTTTGTCTATGCAATTAAATAATATCTTTTTACTTACGGTTATTCCACATTTCCTTGCTAATTCTTCTTTTGCTTCCTCAGAAGGATAAGGATTACTTAAGTGACTATAAAAATACTCATTTAAGATTTCTGATGCCTGTTTGCTAAAATTTCTTCTTTTTCTTCTAGCATCCAAAAATCTTGATCGCAAAATCATGACGGCCTCACAAGTTGACTGTTTCAGTTGCATTTGAATTGAACTGAATTTTTTGTGAATGATTTGAACCATTCTCTCAATCTCTTTTGGAGTTATGGGCCTAAAATGAAAATTATTGAATTATTGTAAACAAATTTCATTGACAATATTATATTAATGAAATTACCTTGTGCGACTTTGTTCCCTAAGTAGATTCATTACATGTGTTGTAAATTCATTGCACGCTTGTTCATATTTTTCTAGTTCTTGATGATAAATCTGTCGAATTTGGGCCAATTTTGCACGATAATCAGAATGTTCAATGGCATTGTCTGCGCCATCAATAGATAAAGAAGAACCTAAAGGTTCGAGGTTTTGAAGATTTTTAAAAAAACAATTTTTTTAAAAAAAATTGTAAATCATTCACCTTGACTAGCTGCGGCTGCTGACGCAGCAGCTGCGCCACCTCCACCTTTTTCTGGACCAGCTACACCTTCAGCTATGAGCATGTTGTCAAGGCGCATTAATTGCGGATCTGGTGGTTCCTCCTCTTGAGTGTTACGAATTGAAAGGACTAAAAAAAAATTAATTTTTAATTAAAAATGAAATAAATAAATAATTTTCATCATATCTAATTTTTTGTTTTTAGTAATTAAAACTTATGAAAGCACATAGACTCAATTATGTACTTGATATACCTTTACGTAGGAATTTGGCAATTCACAGGAAGTGACTCAAATGCAAAGTGTACAACTTTTGAAGTCAGTGAATTGATAGCTCGAAGGCCGACAAAGACAGCCTAAATGCAGTACTTCCAGCTGCTTTAGATGCCAATTCCTAATTACACACGATACAGTTTACTGGTCGTACTATCAGAAGTTTGATAAAACTTCATGTAGATTTCTGAAGCTCATACGCAGCAAATGATACAGAAATTCCAACATATGGAGAAAGACTTATGAAAAGATTAACGAGGTACGGCTTTTCCAAAAGTATCAGCGCCATTTTCTTTGTTTCGCTCATCACTTGGGTGGACATTTTTTACAAGCGAATTTGCTTTAAGTTTAAGTGTTTCACATTGACTGAATGTCATGATGATGGTTATGATACAGTCTTAAGTTACAAAACCAGCACGTGGGCCGAGGTGCCGTTGGTGTTCTATGGTAAAAATCCAACCGAACAGCTCATATCGAGTGGACCACTTTTGCAGTTGATCTAAAACCGTGAGTTCTAACCATTAGAACTAGTAAATATATCGAATAATTTTTTATTTATTTGGAAAGAAAAGGCAAAATTCATAAAAATGATAACTAAATTAAATGGTGTAATTACGAGATAAATGAGACGAAAAATCGGACGGAAATGCACGTTAAGGCAATGAAGGAGAGTGATGTACTTAAGTTGTTCCACCAAAACAAATACATCCTGCAAATCAGAGAATAGCTGGATTGTAAGTGGAGAAATACTTAGAATTCTTGTTCCACGACACATGCGAACATAAAGTTCATTTTGTTTTCATTGGGTTTCGGATCAAATGAGAACAACAGGTTTACTGGACTTAAAATTATTATTGTCTTCCTGTAAGTGCTGAGTTCTTAAGTTATTTCAGCCTACTTGCCAATCACAAACACAATTGCTTAATCTGACTCAACTTAATACCCTAGGCAGACGGACAAAATCAATGATCATTCGTTCGTAATTGATTTTTTCCAAAATCAAGTTACCCAAGGTTTTTGTTGATTAAAACGAAAGTCCTGTCAATTTTTGTATGTAATTGACAGCACATTTTTAATAATTAAAATTAAAATTCAATGGTAAATCGATTTTTGAAAAATTCAATTAAGAACGAATGATCATTGATTTTCCCCGTCTGCCTGCGATATAAAAGTCAAAAGAAGCATTAAGGATTGATACTAGGGGATAAGCATAATATTTCAGGCAGAGCTAGTCATCTGAATAATTATGAAGATATTAAGAAAGCTTCCATAATTTAAAAAGTCAATCATAATGTGATGCAAATAACCAATCCTCCAGTTCAGACCAAATCTAGAGGACTGTCAACAGAACAATATAAAATTACCAAACAATAGTTCTAGTATGTACATGATAAACCGAGGCATCTGTCACCCTTCAAACCTTTTACACATGGTTGAAAGCAGCAAGAGGTGACTGGTGTGGACTGCATACGGCTCAATCAGGAATTAGTACAGCCGAGTATTAATAAAAACTCCTACAAATGATCCAAAGCTGGAACTAATGCCATCTAACATTAAGATGCAAAGGCACGAAGACCCCAATAACAGACTTTCCACCACCAGACGGAACATTTCTTCACGTCCACCTAGAAATGGCTGCGTTAGTTGTTTACAATATTCAAAAGGTTATATGTCTGCATTAACTTGCATAGATCAATTCTAACAAAAGTGTTTCTATCTTGGATGGGTCTCACATTTTGGAGTAAGCTATTATGACTGATCAATTGCGTCAATTTGAAACATTATTGTTCAAAGGATTAGACAAACGCCTGTCATTATTCATCTCTCTACCAACCAAAAACAAACGGGTGACATCGCACATATAAAGCACTAATTAAGTCAATCTTCAGATTGAAAAATGGGCTAGTAAACTACTGCATCTAACTAATTATCAATTCAGTGGATAACTTTTCGCACATGAGGAAAAATATTTGTTATTTGGAAGTACAAGATACACACGTATATTTTCATGAAAATTTTCTATATGATACATGAACAATGTAGTATGCATTAAATCTGATGCTCCTCTCTCAGAGCACACATACACAGGATGGGACCGATTACTAAATGATAACACAGGGGGTTCGGGTAGAAGATCTAAACAGTGAGATATTTTGGAAGAATTTCTTTTTAATTCCTCAACAGTTTTCTCATATTTACTCCGATTTTTGAAGCAATGACTTTACTTCATATAAGGTCCCAACACTTAATCTTAAGGAAGTTGCAGACAACAAGACCGATCTCTTCAGTTGTCAGGCTATTTCCCTCATCCAGCTTCTAGTTACGACCTATTAACACTATGCATCGGGCTTCCGACAGTCAACCGTTTATAAAAATACTCTGCAATGCTCTTGAACGGAACCATTCGCACTATCCGTCACCGACACAACACATTACGACAGTCAACATCAGGAAAACTTTCACAGAATCAACATCAGCCTTCAAATTGTCAGTGATGAGACGTGATGGTTCAGTGAATATCAAGATGGCAAATCGTGCGGCATGGATGACGACAAATTAATTTATTTGGTGTAGCTATCTTCAGCTATCATAGTCAACTCTTCAATAGCAAAGTATTTAAACATTTTTTAGATTTGATCTTTTGACAAATTTGATTCAACTAAAATATTACTCTGATCTTTGCATATGACAGAAGAAAAATGATGGACAGATGGCGTCTAAGTGTGAATGCAATAAAAATTAACGGATAGCTGATGGATGCTTGACTGTAGGAAGCTTGATGGATAGTGTGAATAGGCCTATAATCGTAATGCCTCGAGATTTTCCTCTTTTCGTGATCCATTAGTTCCTTTCCGTGTATCATTTACAAGTCCAAAATTCAGTTACACGCAAAAAATTTAAGTGAATCATTCGTATCATTCTGCAATAGCCGATCTTTTGCTAGACTGTGTGATGCACGGTGTTATGTTAAGTGTTTCGACATAGAGTTTAATAACGTTTCGTTATTCGATTCAGTCTGAGAGTTTCTGCTTGAGTGAACATTACAACTATAGTTTCTTTTCTCTGATTAAATTAATTATTTTATATGGAAATATAACTTGTTGTCTTGAATGATTCGAAAATATTTAAGTGACTGCATCCTAGTCCACTTGCAAAATGTAAAGTGTTCAAGCCGAATGTATGTACATCTTAATATATAAAAATCCAGTGTCAATGTGTTTGTCACGCTAATCTCCGAAACTGCCCAACCGATTTCAACGAAATTTTGTGAATGTGTTTGGTTGGTTCGAGCTTGACAGATAGGATAGTCCTGGACACGATACATGGCGCTGTTGTCGAGACGTAAAAAACTGCCTGACAACGCGTAGATGTGAAAAGTTGAAATTTTGTATACGGCGTTTTCATAAAAATTGAAAATACATGTTCAAAAATATATATTTGGACATAGTAAATAAAATTTAAAAAATGGGCTAAGTCGGGTAACCCTTACTTGGTGTTACCATACAAAATTTTGGTTTTTCATTATATATTTGGAAACTATCTGAGAACGTGGAGTGGAGAGCTGAAATTTTGCACACGGCGTTTTCATGTAAATTGCAAATACAAGTTCAAAAGTGGTTTAAATCTGACAGCTCCCTCGTAGGGTTGCCTTGCCATACAAAACTTTAGTTTTTAACTATATATTTTGGCACTGCATGAGAACTTTGGTTTTTCACTATATATTTGGAAACTGCCTGAGAACAATTTTACGTGGAGCTCAACTTTTGTACACGACGGTTTTACAAAAAAAAATTAAATTTAAACTCTAAATTGGTTTAAATCGGGTAATTTCTTCGAAAGGTTGCCATAAAAAAAACTGTGTTTTTAAATATATATTTTGGCACTGCATGCGAACGCATCCACGTGGAGAACTAAAATTTGTTACTTGGTGTTTTCATAGCAATAGTAAGAAAAATTACAAAAATGGACGAAACTGTTCGTGAAAGCATCGACGTGGAGAGCTCGAATTTTGTACACGGCGTTTTCATAAAAATGTAAATAAAAGTTCAAAAGTGGACCACATCGGGCGACCACTTTTGGTGTTGCCATACCAAACTTCAGGTTTTTCACCTCCACCCATCTAGGTATCTATATTACCGCCGGGCAACGCCGAAGGGCTCCCCATAGTATTGTATAAGATAAAATAACTTCAAGTCAACGAAAAATTATCTGATCGCATTAAACTGGATATATTTCGAGGCGACTTCATAATTCTTATAGCCTTCACATAAACAAAGAAACTATTCAAGGATCTGTTGAAATCCAATACACGTAGATTTTGGGAGACTGCTTCATTCATTTTTTGTTTTTTTTAATACATTTACATTCCTATCTAATTTCAGATCGGTAAAATTCGATCTATTCATTATGATACCAATAAAATGACATCCATATGCAGAGCTGATTTGAATTTGCTAAAATATTCAGAAAATTTCCATTCTGATATTGTTTGTGTAAATAATTTGAATTCACTCATTTTTACATCGTTTATCTTTACACTTCCAATTTCGTTGACATTGCGCCCCGACAAAGTAAATCTATTTTTAAAATATCGAAATCATGAAATCCCCAAAGGCATCTCGCCTGTCTAATTGATGTTCTTTTCGACACACAGTCGGAATACTCAACGGACGATAACAAAAATTTCAATGACCCTCTCATATTCAAATCGAAATTGAGCCAGAGTTGAATTCTTTCCTCGTTGCTACATAATTTAAATACAAAAGTGATCCAGCGAAAAGACGAGGCACAAAAAAGGTAACATGGAGAAAAAATAATAAGATGAAGGAAATCCCAAGAAGAATAAAAGAAGCGATAAGGTGGGTAGTAGGTAGTAGTTACACGAAGATACATATATATATATGTTCGTCAGCCCCGCCGCCCGGGTACATTGGAGCAAGCAATTCATGCATAGCTGCTGCTTATGCCATAATTCTCATGCTTAGTTTCGGTCCAAGACCCAAGTCGGCTACCACCATCGTATTAAAAAGAACATTTCATTTGCCTATACTCGAGATTCGATATTCTTCTCTGCCTTCTTGAGGTGTTTTCTTCTTAAGGCATCGATTGATGCCGCTGATATTTGTGAGATTGGTTTTTTTTTCTTGTTTTTTATTTTTAATAATCTTTTTTTCCATCTCATCTCGTTTTTCCCGTATATTGCTTAACTTTTAATATACAAGTCTTCTCTGGCTGCTGGGAGTGTTATATGTGCCCCTGCTGTTTTTAAATTTTCCACTTTTAGCCTGATGTTTCGATTGCGACTTTCCGAGTCACATTATCTGGCCATAGCAATAGCAACTTCAATAAAATATGCAAATACACTGCAGAACAGACAGAAATGGGATTGAAGTTAAGTGGGATATAATTAAATAATTTCAGAGTAGCTTTGAGCTTACCTGGTCGAACTGCTATGGGGGTCAATCATTAAGTGGTTTCGATATTATAACAATTACTGTCCAACGACGATAAAATATAATGCCAGCGTTTTACAGTAAGCTGCAAATCATAATTAAAGTAATTTTCCAATTTTATGAGTATACAAAAGTGTGATAAACGCAAAGTATTAAGGAACACAAACTCAATCCAACCATTTTACATTTAATTGAGCGAAGTAATTTTTTTGCAAATATTATAAGAAATGATACTGAAAAATATCCTAAACAGAAATTCATTTGAAAATAATTTGCAAGTTACTTTTTTGTCAAAATGCAAGCTATAGAAAATTGAATTTTTCATTCCACTGGTCCCTGATTGCCTACAAGAATTATTGCAATAGCTATAACACACTTATAGCGTTTTCAATGGAACCAAAGTTGACGCCACTGGTTTTTGTCTTCAACAGACTTAAGGTGCAGAAAGTGCTTGGGATTTTACGTGGACACCTAGCTAGCACATGAGATAGACTATATATCCTGTCTCAATGAGCACCAGTTTGTGCTAGTGCATACTTGACATTGACCTTACTGGTCGAATCGAGACCCATCTAAAATCTCTGTTGACCTCTGGATCACGGCACCCGGTTGATTTATCGGAACTCCACGCGGAAAGCTAAATATCCAAGCATACATTAATAAACGACCATCTTTCAGATCCTCGGACGCAGTATGCAATTATACAAAGGATATACTCTTCTGTTCAAAGAAGAATGTCCGCCTAAGCTATTCAGACTCAAACACCATCTTTTTACCCACATATGGCCTACCACGACTACGACGAGGCGAATGATTCTATTATAATAACTATCTATTCTAGTAGAAACAACCAGCGCTCCTCAACCCTTTGGACAGGTTACTCCATTCGGGCTTAAGATCTTATTTGCTACGTCTAAAAAACATTGTATATATCCTACGCAAGCAAGCATAACCCTTAATAGGCGCTGTCAGCGTTGTAGCTGAAACACAAACTCAGAAACATTATCTATTACCACCTTACTGGTCATTCTGGCATTGATGATTTTAATGCCCTGAAAATCATTGCCAATCAGACAATAGAGCTCCAGTTGTCCCTACAAATTGTCTGCGTAGTAAAAGTTTTTTTTAATCAGAAGTTCGAACAGAAAATTTATCATATCCTTTCGAAATTGGTGGAAATTATTAAATCGTTTTACAAAGACGTAAAACGTCTCATCTCATACTTAACGATAGCAAAAAACATGTCCTTTCACATCCTTTCTGGTTTTATACAGGGCAATATTGTCCCACTAACGTTGTTTGTGATTGTTGTCAACTAATTCCTAGTTGCAACAAGGTTGCACTCAGAGTTTCTTCTACCGATCTGTTGCAATAACCAATTTTAGCTGATTTCTGAGAAACAAAGCTGTAAGATTCGCGGTTTTATAAACAGCAAAACAACCTTAGCAAGTAGCCGTGTTACTCATAAGACAACGGCTTTGAAATACATCGGAGAACAGCCTTCATCCTCAACTCCTTACCCATTCTTTCCTTCTTGTCAGAGCCATAAATTTGCAAACAAGGTACTCTCTACTACTCTCAGCTACTTCATTATGAAAAACGAAAGAAAATCAAAACCAATTCTGCTACTAGTCAGCAAATTGCCTATTTCAAGAAAGTTTCATAAAAGAAACCATTTGCTTTCAAGGGCATTGCCCAAGAACGAAGTCATCAACAAAATTATCCAAAACATAAATTCTACCTTTCCTGCGAAAATGAGAGGATTTAACAGAGCTTTATGCAAAGTGTTTTCTTGCAGATATACTTCATTCCAAAAATTAGAAAAGTTTTAGTAGTTAACCGAGATTTTTGTACATAATCATCTCACAGATAAGAAAGTAATGCGGAAATTCAATTTGGAGAATTTGGTGAATAGTAAGACCGTCTATGTTTTTGTTTGTTATTTCTTTCAGTCCTTTAGTAGTTAGTGGCAAGAGTTTTGTTTTTTTTTTTCTACGACCAAGAAAAAGTACTCTTACCATAGCAATTTTATCAGCAAAACTTTGGATACATGTGTTTAGTACTGTACTGTACACAACTGAAAGAGAGAATATACCATACTTGCCTCCCCATCGTCTACCCCCATCAAAAAGATGCCTTATTCTTATATCTTATGCTGTTACCGTAGTTTCCTCTTCCACGTTATTGCATTGCTGAAAACAGGCAAAATTTATGACACCGATGTGATCCGATTAAGTTTAGTCCCATATCGTATCGTCGTCTTCGTCGTTGAGTATGGGACTTGCAGACAGAAATCCCATCAACTTCTTCTTCCTTTGTATGAATAATGAATTTTTTGTGATTTTATTGTTCGTATATTTCTTTGTTATGTTTGTATTTTTATTTCAGTGTTTTCTACAAGGATGTTTTTGTATTTGTTTCACTTTTAATATACCACACATCTAAGAAGAAAGAAATTGTTGGTTTATTAAGTAGAATAAGTGCTTCATTTATTAGTGAATTATAATACCTCACACTCAACTTTTATACACATTCCCATCATGAGTTTCTGTCAATGTACTATGAGAAATTGAGTTAAAGCTGTTTTTAAGGAATCCACCGATTAATGTTACAAAGTCTGTTTATGAAAATATGCAGAGCCTTGCTCTACACAAACAAGCGTTAGAAAACAATGCGTTAAAGCAGTTGTGGAGACCTATAATTTCAAAGAGAAGTCGCACAATGTCAAATTGTACTGGTCAATTAAGTCGGCGTTTCGCGGGATGGCACGACCTGGAAATTATTTCTGAAACATATCAATTGTTTTTCGAGTAATGTGAAAGGATGTGACGTCCGTCTGAAACCACAATTCATGAAAGTCGATACCAACTAACTGAGGCCACCAGCACTCGGTTTTGAAGAAGATTTTGTTCGCCGGAATCGTCGTCCTCGCCTTACTTCTCAAAGCCCAAATGATGAATAGTCCTGCATCAACTAAATTTTGTAAGACTGCAGGTGCAAGTTTTTCGTTAGAACCCGATTCAGATTGCTTTTCAAAATTTTCAATTGCTGTACACGATGCCGAATCATGTTTCCGATTTATAACCGACACTTTTATTCATTGCGACGATACTCTCTATTAGTCGGACAGAATGAACGCGCACACGAATTCCTTGATTTAGGATCATTACTTTGAAATGAATTACCAGAGTCATTACTTGTAATGATTATTTAAGTTTTTGGGTAATACCATTACTATCAATTGTATTGATAATTGGCCTACTTGCAGAGAATTATTCTATACAAGAAATTACGAAAATTCCAAGAAGTGTGGGAAAAGACCTTGAAACTCTGATTTATGGATATATGCACTCAACCACAACCGTAAATGGAAGAAGAACGTGATAATAGGTAGCTATTTCATTTAGTCATACTATCATTATTATTATTATTATGCATCAAGAAGATTTAATCCTAAAAATAAGTCGACAGGATGATTCTATAATTTTTAGGCTTTTAAAATAATCTAGAAGAAAACTTGAATAGCGTGCTGTATTAGATTAGATATCTCAAAATGTGTTTTCAAACGCCAAATAAAATTCAGAAATGATCAGGTTTTTCACATATCGATAGAACTTAGCAACGACTGAATAAAAAGACCATTTTTATACCTAGATGAGCTGAGATTCTGATTTTTGACGTATAATTGAAAAAGGATTTGAGCTTACATAAAACAAATAAATAATAATGGAAGATATTGTAGTCGGAAAAACAAGCTCACCATGATTGATGTAAGGAAACTTTTCAGCTAAAAAGCCACCAGTACCTAGGATTACTATAAAAAATCTCTTACCAAGTATAACAAAAAGAGTAGGAAAGTTACGTCAGCAGTGTGTACATAAGATTCTATCATATCAGTACACTGACAGAATTGGGCTCATGGAAAGGCTGAATATATTTTGTATGAAAAACCCAGATGACTGGTGGGTATGAAAGAAGTGCCGCTAAAAATATGCAAACTAGGTAATTCAGAAACCTTTTGGAAAACTGTTTCAAGAAAACGAAAAATCTATCGATTCTGAATGTAGTAGGCTGGGTATTCGAACAACTCCGTAAAAACTCATTCATCAAGCCAACTAAATTGGATATATGTATATACACAATTCTATGACGAGTTGGTGCACAGAAGTTGGGAAACAGCAGCAAACTGACAATTTCTACACTCTTTCGTGTAAATTATCTATGGATAACCCAAGAGAAAAAAACTAAACAAGGAAATTAGTCAACACGTACAATAACGTAGACTCTTAAGTCTAAGAATACCAGCATTTCACTCTGTACTAGTAAGTATTATAGCGAAAATTTGGAAATGGATGCCCAAAATTACATATTAAATGTACGGTAATATAACCAGACCAACACATTGTATGTACCGTAAAATCAGCAGCTTTATTATGGAGAACTAATGGATACAACACAAACAGTATCAGAGCTTGAGTAGTTATATGGTCAGAAATAGAGAACTAATACAATCTTTCAAATAGAAATACGATAACTAAATGTTTTTAGAGAAAAAATTAGAAGGAGCTACATGCATCACAAGACATCTAAGCTAAAATGAGGAAATCTACAAATGGTCACATAATTACAGCCCTAAAATGTTAGCTTGATCTGGATGTCTGAGAATATCAATATTGCAGACAATGAAAAATCAGATAAACTACCAAGTCCAGCGTTTAATGCGGCTGCTGATGACTACAACTAGCTAAACAAGCCTCAAGGCTCAAAGCACGTCTGGTAAGGAATTTGATTTGCGATTTCCATGAACTTCATTTTAGTTTTCTTATAAATTTTCGCTATCTTCGTCCTGAAAAGGTAAATTGTCTGTATTTTCCAGTATTAGGCATGCAAACTTTTCAACCCTTCGAGCAATCCGAAAAAGGCTGTTTATTTTACAGAATCTTAAGCATTACGTACAAATACCGGGACACTATTCAAAATACAGATGAGTTTGTCACCATTAAACAAAAAATATCAAAAGCATACTCCATACTTCACTGAAGCGATGCCTTTGGTATCACAAAAAAATTTCATTAGAGCGAAAAATTCCATCCATATTGAAGGATTGTACAAAAGATTAGTTGCTGATGGGAAAGCGTAAAAAAGACTTAAAAACCAAATATGGGAAAGCGTGGGAAAATGCTAAGCACATTGCTGCCGTAAGAAAACCGACCTAACAGTACAGCATTCCTTTTCCAACATAAGATATGTATTTCGCTGAATACAACCTACCTCAACCTAATAATAGCAACATATTTAATAAGAGTAAATTTATCAAAATCCAAACAAACACTAAACTTTAACTTTAAACCATATTATCTAAGCGTCGTTAAAACGATATCATCTAAAACAACTAATCGCAGGCCTTAGCTATCCATAAAAATATAAACGACTTAATTAGTTCTGCTAAGCTTAATCACTGATAACTGCAATTTTATCAAAATATTTGCATTAAAATATCTAGCTCGGCTTCCATGGAAGCTATTTCAACAAGTGTTTAGCAGCTAAAATACCTAAATAAAGCCACCAGGGTTAGTTAAAGCAGACTCGAGTTGAGAAACTTTTACGACTAACCACGATTGCTCATAAAAATATCGTAAAATGACAATCGGTTGTTTGTAGTAAATCTCATGTTTCCCAATGTGTTTTATTCTACAAGGGTCGAGGGGAGAGCTTCTAAGTTGATTTAACTTCTTCACCTCTCTGACTCTCTCTCTCTTTCGTGCAATCGGTTCAGCTGAAAGGCGCTCACCAATTATTTGGTAATAAAACGCTTATAAAATTTACGACAGCTTGAAGTGTTAAGCGTTGATATCTTAATGCTGCCATAATCATAATAATCAAATGAAATTGGGCTAAGAAAACATAAAAGATCTTTTACGACAGTGACTTGCCTTATACATGTTGCTGGAGTTATTGAATTGTGTGAAGCTCTTGAGACTACCTTTAACAAGCGATTGGACAAAGTGAATTTACTTATAGAGTCAGAATTATTATAGTACCGTTCTTCAAGACTGATTGCATGCTGATAGACGATAACATTCTTTTGCTGAACTTGTTAGAAGGAATTAAGTGGTTAAACAATAACATTTTTGAATTATTTGCATGGAAAGAATCTTTTTGCACAGCATGCGGTATTGGTTTATTCTGTATATAAATTGAAAATAAAAGTAGATTGGAATTGACTTGCAAAATATTATCTTATTTCGATGCTAATGAGGAAAGAAAAATAAAAAAAAATCAATTGTCTTTGAATAATCTACCCAAGATGTAGGATTTTTTTTTTATAGTTTGGTATAAATTAATTTTTCTTCTTCAGACGTTGACGTTTCGTACATCTGAATGTTAGTTTACTAGATCGAATTAGGGATTCACATATACATATGTAGAAACGAAAAATCAGCCTGAAATTAGTTCAATGGTAGGAGGATTTTTAGGATTCTAAAATAAATTACTACATACAAAAGACAAAAAGCAACCGCCTCACCTCATTTGTGAAGACGGGACCTTCCGCTATCCAGGCGACTGCTCTTACTACTGAGCTAACGAGACAGAGCACTTTTCCTATCTTTTTCCCATACGAAACTCAAAATTCTAATTTTTAGATTCAGTCATAGATGGAAAAGATGGCTTAATAGGTTTGAAAATTGTGAATGTGAATACAAGAGGAAAAAAGCATCTGTCTCAATAGCTTAGTGGTAAGAGCAGTCGTCTGGAAAGCGCAAGGTCCCGACTTCCAAATCCGGACGAGGCAGTTTTTCATTCTCTTGTATTTAGTAATTTAATTTGAAATGGTAGAAGAAAAAAACTCTCAAGAAATTCTTCTATTCCATCCATGACCGATTCTAAAAATTGCGAGTTCAAGTCTCGTATGGAGCACGATATAAATAAAAAATACTTCTGTTTTACGATAAAACATTTCACAAATACATACTTTTTCGGTATCTAAAGTAAATTGCATTCCCTTCCCGACTTCTGACTATTAAATGAAATAGGGGTGGGAGGATCACAATAGATATTACAGGGTGGGCCGCTGGATTTGGTCGAAGAGACGAGTTACAATAATTTAGGACTAGTTTCTGTCAATTTGATGTCCTGCGTCATTTAGTTGAATTCGTCCTCTTCCAGTACTTTACATCAACCCCCTCCCCGGGTTTCGCAGGAAGAGGTTATGCCTTCCATTCTCTCACACACGATCAATCTTTCTAAAGTAAATATCAGTAGGGGCGATATCATTATTGCTAAGGAGAAGATCATCGTGGGATCTGAATTACTTATTATGAGCCAACAGATTTCAGCGCATTTGCTACGATAGAGTATATTATGAGTATTACTTATTACAGGGTCTTAAGGAAAAAGATTCAAAACAACAACCCACCCCTCTTACCACCAAACGATCAATTTTGCACCCCACCTCCCATACAACTCGACCCGTTCAACCACCACCCAATATATTTCCACTTCTTCCGAAACACCCTGTATGTGGTCATACTGACTGTTTTCATACGAAAAGAAGATTTCATTGCAATTACAAGTTTAAATCGAATGAAAGGGTATGAAGGATAGGGGAAATCCAACATCCAACGAAGATTGTTTCTGAGTTTTCGTTTCGGAAATGTAAAAATAATTTTACACTGAAAATGACCTTAGAACCAAAAGAACAGATATTTTCCATTGATTATGAGTGCTTTTATTTCTTTTTCACTTCGAATGGCATTTAAAAGTACATATTACAATTTTTTTGCAATTTTTTATATACGGTTTTTTAGAGCACACCTTTGTATTTGCTTATATTAGATAGAAACGTTTGATAAGGAAATGCTTTACTTATTATGCCTTGAACCACTTATAATTTTGAAATTCCAGTTCTGGTCTAAAGAACAAAATCAGTGCAGAACCCAATCAAGGTTCGACAAGAACTCGTCCAAAAACCGAGAGAAGAGAGAATCAATAATTTTTTCTTACAAATAAGTGGAAAATTCGGTGCTTTACCAGACCTGGGGCTGGACCGTTAAAAGTGTTTATGAGCGTAAAAAGCATTCTTTTTATACCCTAGATGAAATCGTTTGTCATTTCGTTTGTGAAACATACAGAAATATGTAATGAAGATACGGAAAATGGACTATAATATTAAAAGACATTAGATTTTTGCGTGTCCGTTCAAGGTATTCCCATTACGAACCATATTCCACCATAAGGTGACATAATATTGTGAAATGTAGAGGAAAGTAAGGTACAGAGAACACAGTACTCTTTCGCCACTCTCTGTCTTTCCTATAAAATTGTATATACATTAGTCACAGAATTATCAGCTGCAATGTGTCAAAATTTTAATAGGAATACCTTGTCTTCTATATACCTTGGAGTCCGCACTTCTGTCAGTAGGTACAATAACTCGAAAACGGGTTTACTTATACAAATCGTCCCAAGTTTTGGTCGAAACTTCAGGCTCGGCACTGATTTTATTCATCTGTCCAGCTCCGTCAAAAGTGGACTGACCGAGCTCACAGTTAAGACCAGCACTGGAACAAACCCAAGTATTGTTGGAGTAGTAAGTTCCTAAGAAAAAACGAAAGGCCATCTGCATTCACAAAAATGACACAACTTGTTCGAACCGTCCTGAGCTACCAATAATGCAACGTCATATTCAGAAAAATTGCAGTAGTCCGAAAAATTTTCGTTTTTAGGAATCTTTCTCAACATATTACGAAGTGTTTCAAAAGAATTATCGGTATGCACATGATTTTTTCGGATTGTACATGACATCGCAAACGTGCCAGCGACATGTTTTTTTCAAGTATTCCGGAAAAGATGCGTTTGGTGAATGTTAAATGTTTCTCATAGTTTGTTTATTTTCAATTGGATATCGAGTAGTTTTCACAAAGCGTGTTTACTTGTTTATCCAATTCGAAATTGAGTAGTTTTTACGAAGAAATCTGGAATATTTACATATGATCCTTATATACAGAACCAATACATGTAAATAATTCGAATCGTCCCAAGAAAACGAATCGATATCGACGCGTCATTTCAATTTAAATCCGCATTTCTTTCCTTCGTTTTCGGATCGAAATCGAGTCGAGAACGACGTCGAGTTCCAAGTCAAACTCCAATTGAGTGTGTCGCTTTCGACTCGATCGCGTACTGTTTGCTGAGGATAGTCATAGTAAAATGTTATGCATATCTGAATGAATGTATGTACTTAATTATTTGTGGCTTATGGACGACAAATAGCACAATTTCAGTGCAGTGAATGCACTCAACGATTTCACATTCGTGATGTATGCTAAGCAAAAGCTTTACAACAGAAGTTTCATGTAGCTGAGCTGTTTGAATCAATCAGAGAAAAAAAACAGTGAACGCGTTCCCTGCCACTTTGCTTGCGCATCATCTTGACCGTTGTCGAATGTTGTCGACTATTTGGTACACTCAAAGTGCGGAGTGAATGATAGTCGTTGTCAGGCTGAGTGAACCCTTGATAGTGACTCGTAGCATAGATGGCACAAGAACCAGATGTCGCATGGCATACTAGAGCAGAGTATACAGATTGTGAAATGGGTAGTGCATTCTGGAATGGACCATAACATGTTTTAGAGCGCACCAAAAGCAAATGTTTTTATAACAGCAGTTTTATATACATTTGATCGACTTCCTCAACACTCCAGATACGAAAAAATATGAATCATTCGACGTATACATCATTTCCAATGATCGGGCTCATTGCGGAATGGACCACACAGCCATATACATAAATGTTGTCTACTTTTTGGTACTACATGCGACATCTAGTTCTTGTGCCATCTATGCTCGTAGTCGACAAAAAGTCACTATTTCGATAGCAGTGATCGAGCCCACTGATGAATGATAAAGTAGCTACAGAGTTACACTATTTAAGATTAAAGCAACTTTCTTTTTTTAGTTTTCATCACCGCAAAGCGAACTTGTTCCGAATTTGAAATCTGTTTTCGCTTTTAGTAGTTCTCCTCATTTAATTTCGAGAGCTATTATAATTTTTAATTAAGAAATCGCGGTAATCGGTAATCGTTGGCAATAAAAATCATTTTGATGATGATAAAATTTGCTTCTTTTACTACTATCTCCACTTATCGAAACCATGACTACTATTTGTATTGATTGCTCTAAAGAAACTCTTCCATAGCGAATTTAACTGGTACAGTACAAATAAGAACTTAGTTAGGCAATAGGCTCAACATTTAATCCAATTCATTGGCACCTCTTGTCGGTATGAACTGATCTGATCTGTCCTAGAAATTTATACATTTTTTTACTAAATTCCTATATGGTGCATAAGGCTCAATACTGGGTGCTTTGACATAATTTTTCCGCAGTAGTTAACCTACTCCTAAAGAAATTATATCCAAGAATATCAACGGCTTAGACTTCCTCGCACTCCTCATATATATTAATTTGTAGCTATTTAATAATGTTGGACGCCTACATCGATTATTTTGAATGATGATTCCCCCTTAAATAAACTAGCCAGAGATTTCCAAACGGGAATATGTTGTTAATATCCTAAATCTAGGATCCCATGAATCCTTATAATTTGCTATAAGAAATTTTCTTGACTTACCTGTTTTTTCTTTTATTTCACATAGAACTGAAAATAGTGCTGGTTTCATGCGATGACAATTGAGGGTATGTTTTCTTGCTTGTGCCTCATCCAAAGACTGTTCCGATATGCTCATAATTTGTTGTAAAATTTCTCCAATATCTTTCTGTTTTCGCACGTCATTTTCTCCTGAGTTAGTTCCATCATCCTGACCAGGCATTCCATATCCTTGTGGAGCCATCATTCCTCCTGTGTGGGCCATCATTCTATTTGGATCTTCCATAACTTATGATGGAAGTTCACTCTGAAAGTAATATAAAACCAAATATTTTCTGTTTTGTAAACAATTTTCAATTTCAATAATCTTAACTCTAAACTCATTCAATTACTTTAAATCATGCTATATGGTTCCTAATTAACCCAGAGACAAAATCGATCAATTTTAGAACAGTTCAATGTCGAACAGTTTTCTCAAATACTTGTCGTCTCCTTTACACCATCATCACTAACATAGGTTTATCTCATTCACTAAGAACGCACTATATCGCATGCATTTAATAAACTCATCAAATGTCAATCAAATTTTTTGACATTTTCAACATAAACAATTCCCCTTCCAGCAATGTCAATGGTGCAGAAGAGAAGTCTTTTCAAATATAAAAACTAATAATTTTACTTACATTTGGCTTAAGCCGAATGAATTCTTTGTAAAACACTGTCAGTGAAATCCTTTCTTTTACACTTTTTGAGTTGTGTGACGCTCCCCCGAAAGCAATACAGTAACCCTAAAAAAATCAACGCACACACTACTGCACAAAGGAAGCAAAAAAAAACTCGATTTTTCGTATACAAATTTCACAGTAGAAGGAAATTTACACTTTGGCTTTCACATTGATCACGTAACTTTTGTTATTTTCTAATTCACTAAACAATTAATTAACAATTTCAGATGGAATTTCCCAATTTTCACAAGGCGCAGAACAGGAGTATCGGGTTCTGTGCTTCTCGCGCTCACGGGTAGCCTTTCAATGGCCGATGCGAATGCGATTCTTCACGATACGCCAACAGAACACACACCACAGCGTAACGAAACGCAACGATGCTAATGCCAACAAGAAGAAAATCTCGATCAAGAAATCTCGCTACTTCACGTTCGCATTCCCCATCTCTTAATCTGTTTATCGCTGAAAAGAAAGAAATGTTCAGTTTCTCTCTCTTTCATATAGGATAGGGAGTTTGTTGGATATTTAGTTTTTCGTTTTTTCGGAATCTGTTGAAGGGAGATAGGTGCATTTTATAGAAATCAAAATCGGAACTCTGCTGGTTGGTGACTTTAACTGGTATAATAAATAAATTCACCTTAGACTATTGTGGTTGAAAAGTACATTAAGGGTCGAAAGTAAAAAACCAAAGTGCTCTTTGTTTTACTTGTGCCGTGCCGTCCAATGAACATTGAACTGGAGTGAAATTGAAAATCAGCGCAGGAATTAAGACAATGAATAAGTGCGGGATGGAAACCGTGCATTTTTGTGCACAGCACTCCGTGTTACCCGATTGTAAGTCACGTAAGTATTTCGATTTTATTATTATTTATTGTTTTTAGTTTTTAACAATACGTCTTTTGGTAATGCATTTTGCATTGACTTTTCTCAGTGTCATGAAAGCTCTGCGAAAAAATATTTCAGTGTTACTGTAAAGGTGTGCGATGCGTGCGTTGACATGCTCTTCGTTTGTAAGTTAAAAGTACATATTCAATTTTTGAGTTCAGCGTGCGTTCAACGCATTGCTTATTTAAGTTCCATATAAGACTTAAGTTTATTGACAAAATCATAATTACTGCGATTTCTGTACTTCACGCTCATCTAACAGGATTTAAAAGTAGGAAGTTGTTGATAACCCTGAGTATCTGCCCTACCTGGTGCAAAGAGAGCTAAGTGAGTGCATCTACGCTTGTCCGGAATTTGCCCTATTCACGATGGATACTCTTTCATCTTGCCCTCCTATCTGCAAATAAGCTGAAAAGTCGGCCTCATCTGAACCTGATGAATGCGCTTCAGGACATGAAGGTTCAGGTTCAGGTAATTGGGCTTTTTTTATCTCTAGTAAGGTACAACCACAGACAAACAATACCCAGGTATCGACGAGTACTAAGAAAGTGATGTATGGAAGAGCTCATAGCAAACCTCAACTCACTGATCTCGGCTTATATCATGGGTACGAACCAAAAATGTTTTTCAATATAGGCAAAAATTCATTTCTTTCATAGAATTTAAATCGACCATATTTCTTCAGAATTTGTGTGCATTATTGGTAGCTTAAGACGATTCCAATAAGCTGTGTCTGGGACAGTCTCGGCTTCGTGGCAGTTGGATTGATTTGGTTGTTTAGGCTTGTTAGCTAAAAATTTTTATGAGCATATATCTAGGTACATCAGCGCGGATTTTTGTTTCAGGCCTTTCTTTATAAATTGTTTTCAATGTAGAAAAGAATTGATTTATTTCTTAGAATTGAAATCGACCATATTTCTTCAGAATTCGTGTGCATTATTGGTGGCTCTAGAGTCTAGACGGTCCGAACAAATTCCGTCTGTCGTCTTGATTGTTTGATTGTGAAGGGGGGAGAGTAAATACATTAATGTTTTCAATAACTTCCAATATATATGGCTACAACATATACAATACAACCAACTTTATGCTCTTAGTTTGATTCCCGATATTTATTTCCATATTTCACGACTAGTCAGGCAGGGAGGCCGAAACCGCTGAGAGTTCTTGAAATTATTCGTTCTTTTGCTGTACCTACTTAAGTACATCCGCACTGTCGTTCTTTGCATTCCACGAACTGAATTTATTAGAGTAAGTTGAAATTTCACTGTGCAGTGCAATCGCATTTTATCGTCGATTTGCATTAACGTCCTACTAATCGTTCTACTGGTATGCCGTACATTTTCGCTACTTGCAATTTTAATGCAATTTCAATGAAATTAAATTTTTACCTCAATAAGTACTTTATCATATTTAAAACATTTCTGATGTGCGAAACAATAGCTGTGTTCGTTTGTGTACCTTGTTCTACAACTCCCATATACTGGAGAGAACAAATTGTTCTGTCGATTGAATCGAACTATTTGTACTGTTCGCTTTATTTAAATCTTCTATGAAAATGTATGGGGCGTTCTTTTTGTACCTCTTGTTCTGCCCTGTTCTGTGAACAGAAAAGAATACAGCTAATATCTTTCGAGTCCATTTTTTGTTTGTTAAAATTTGCAAATTTACTTAAATGCGGAAACAAAAAAATGCAAAATCAACCTAATTTAGTTGTGGCGATTAGTGATTTTTATTATTATTATTATTAATTGTGGTTGATGCAGACAGGATTTCTGCCTCTCATCTTGTCACTGCGACCTATAAGATCTATTGTGACATTACCCCTTAATGCCCTAGGGCGCCCATTCGAACTTAAGGTCTTTGATGAAGCCTATAATATTCTTTAGGGCAATTTTTCGACATCCTCTGGCAGTGGAAATGCCTTTCCTAGATGTCTTAGCCTTATGCGGCACAGAGCTTCACAGTCGCATAGGACATGCTCAGCGGATTCATCGTCTTCCGTACAGAATCGACAGGTCTCATCATTGACCTTACGCATCTTCTTAAGGTGGTATATATGTGGGCAATGCCCAGTAAGTAGTCCCGTTATGAACCTTAGTTCCTTCCTGCTGAGCGTGAGGAATTCTTTGGTCCTCTGTTGCGAGTACTTTATAAACTTCTTCGCTTGTCTCAGCCCCGGGATATTTTCCCAGTATTCCTTCTTAGTTCTGTCCTCCCAAAGCCTAATCTGAGCTGAGTGGTGACTTTTTGGTTGTCCGAAGACCGGCTCAGGGCCAATAAACGGAGATTTGGCTCCTTCCTTTGCAAGGCGGTCCGCAATCTCGTTTCCCATAATTTAGTGATAGCCGCAGGCGTTTTTTACCTAAATCTGCGATTTCTACCCATGCTAATAAATTTCTCCAAAGTGTGTAATTTTGTATGCTTATCCAACTTAACCCACCCACCAACTGCCCCTCACACAGAACTCATCTTGCAAGACGACAAACAGATTTTGTTCGGACCGTCTACAGCCTATATAGAGGAAATTGTAGGACAGCGTGAGTGGCAAATATAAGCCGTTGTACCTTTGTTGCTATGCTATGAAGCTAAATTTTACCTCATTACAGTATTTGGAAAAAAATTCACCTTTTTTTTTTTAATTTTTCCGCCAAAATATATGATAACCATTATATTTCTTGCAAGATTTGGAAACCGCCTTTCACTTGATCCGTACCTATAGCAACCGTCCTTAAGGTAAACCTGTTTTTATGATGCATAGTTTCATTAATTTTGCTAATTTCGCTAGGAATTGTATAAAATTAGGCGCGATTTCTATCATCAGATGGTTTACTGTCATCTAGGCTGAAAATCATCTTAATAAGTTGTTTAAACGAAGTTACATTGCGCTCGTGAAAACTAGCACAATTTATTTAAATAGGTAAAATTCCTCAAGGACGACACTTATGGAGGGAGGGGAGGGGGTATGTGGAACTATTTCTTTTATCAGCTCATCTCAAGGAATACCGGAAGGCACCTTAATCACCCTGTATAGTGCCTCTTTCCCATTAATTTTGGAAACTGTGAGGAATTGCATGACATTAGGCGCGATTACCATAGTCAGTAGAAAAATTAACGAAATAATGAATCATAAAAAGTAGCTTATCTCCAGAATAAGGTTTATATAAAGAAAACTTTTCGATTTTCAGTTTATTATTTCATTATTGTTAATTCATTCATCTGGTAAAAACATTTCGTCTATTGGAAACTTTTCCCAAAAATTTTGAGATATTTTCTTAAACAAAGCTGATGTACTTTTGTCAAAGCCAGGCGATAATTCATCCCAAATTACTTTCCAATTTTCATTAAGAACCTGATTTAGATTATCCCCCAAAGCTTTATCACCATTGAAGAGGTTATCCAATTTCACAATGACCCTGAAAAAAAAAGTAATTCTCATTCACATTTTAATACCTTTTTAACCGCCGCCACTGCGCCAGATACATACTTGTCTACGGTACTTTTAATTTGATATTTATTGAGCTTCACATATCGTTTTCCATCCTTAATTTGGGAAGATAGCTTCATTTTTGTGGTAAACACTGGTTTCATCCCCTCAATCTTAAAATCTCCACTACCTTCAATTGGCAGAAGAAGAAGTTTACCAGAAATTTCATATTTTCCCGTTATTATTATTTTCGGCATATTCGAAACTACTTCCACACTAGTTTCATTTCCGATACCATCAAACCCTCTGTAAAAAAACACAAAAGACATAACTTGTTTTTTTAATCTTATTTTCAATATTATCTTTAACTCCTTACTTGACCAGTGTAACTCTAAGTTGTGATACTCCCTCCATATCTAAGTCCTTCGCGGTAATTTTAAAGTCATTCTTGCCACCGTTCTGGTTAGTTGAAAATGAATCAAAATGCAAAGGTTCCAAATCAGGAATATTGAATGGTGGATAGCCGTGAGGATGTTTTTCTAAGACTTCATTCATTCGGTTCAGAATGCATTGGGAATCGGTTCTCTTGCATTTTTGTATATCACTTGCTAAAATAAAAGAGATTATCAAAAATATAAAACTGTTGTATCATACATGGAATGTAGGTACTTTGCGTTTTACGGGTTTTTAGGACTATATTCTTAGAATCTTAATAAGCAAATCGCTTTTGATTGAGTATAAAAGTGCAGAAAAGAGAATCTTAGCGAAAATATTTTCAGCACATCACAGCCTAAAAAGGACCTTCGCCCATAGAAGATTTTGTACGGAGTGGATTATCCAACATTTTGATTTGGACTTCAACTGCTCCGATTAAAGTCATGGATAAACGACCCAGGTTAGTCAACATGAGAGGAGTCCTATGTCACCAAGCAACGCTAGACAGTCAGTACGTTTACATGAATACTTGAAGTATACTTGAAGTATGCTTGAAGTAATCAAAATAGTAATTGGAAAATTAAATTCAAGAAAAATTCAAGTTAAGTAATTGGAATTAATTCAATCAACCGCGCTACCTGAGCTTCAAGTGGATTTCAAGTGAAGTACTCAAGTATTCATGTAAACGTACTGATTGATAATGATACTAGATGATTTTGACTTCAAAACATATAAATTACAAATAAAAAAGCTCAAAGTGCCCAAAATAAATAAAGTAATAATAAAATAAAATTAAGTAAAAATTGTCAGCAATAGCTAATTGTAGCTTGGAGCTTAATCAAATTTAATTTTTCGCGTCATGCTCAAATTCAAATTTTCCGCCATCGTAAGATCGCTAACAAGTCTAAAGTCAAATAGACGAAACGCGTGGAAGAAGAAACAAGCAGTGACCGCGGAAGAGGAAGAAGAGACTTCTGGTGTGGATTTGACGCGAGTGCGTTGTCTAACAAGAGTGTCTCACGGGATTAAATTCCAAAGCTAGCTAAGTAAAGATTTTTCAAAATTACTCCAATATTAACATAGCGCACGAAAAAAGTACTCATTAAATGAATTATGTCACGATTTCTATGTTAAGAGTATAGCAATTGTGCCACACATGTATACTAGAATAAGCCCCTTCAGAAAACAAAACAGGATAAGTGCAAACCAGCCAAACCAGCAAAGCCAGAGCTAACAAATGGGGTCTTTGGATGAGCCAGGAAATTTCTAAACGCTCCCTTAGTGGACGCATAACTAAAAAAAGATGAATGTTCCCAGTATGCAAAGCTGGGCACAGATAAAGCAAACTTACATAAAGGAATATAGGCAATCGACCAATAAAAAAAGATAACAAACGGCGTCGTGGGAGTTTCCACCTCACTGAAAATTTACCAAAAAGAAGGCCAACTAAGTGTCGATTAGATTAGATATAGTTATTTTATATCTATAAGTGATGCTGTTAATTTTCTTTGAATATAAATTTATATTAATTTTCTATTTTGATATCTACAAACATAGGCAAGCATTTCCGTGGGAAGTATCACATTATCGCATTGACTTCAAGTATACTTGAGTCAAGTAAATCACAAAATTTTTGTTCAATTTACTTGAAAAAAAATCATGTATAAACGCAACTGCAGTACTTAAACATTTTTCATGCCTTCGACATATGCAAATGGTAAAGAGAAACAAAAAGAAGATCATTGTGACTATTCAGGTTATGATTTTTGGTAAATTTTAAGTCAAGTAATTGGAATTAATTCAACCAAAAACACTACTTGAGTTTCAAGTGGGTTTCAAGTCAAATACTCAGCATGCCGAGTCACTGTCGCTACCGTGTATATTGCGACCGGACTTGTCAGCCGATAACCAGCATTTACCGAGTTGAATAGTGAATTTTGTCGTGAAATAAATAAAATGTGCTGATTTAGTCCAATGTATGACCGTGAGGGAGGTCTATGCGATACGACGTATGTCGCTACCGTACCGACCGGTCAGGGAAGGGTCTAAATTTTACATAATATTATGCGTGAATGTCCGTCCAACCCATTTTGCTCTACCATTTCTATCCGTTACAAAAGGGATTGACAAACTCAGTATGATTTCATCATCTAGGGTATAATCTTGAAGTTATTAAGTATTCGTATTCCTTTCGCGAAGGTAAACTGTATCAAAATTATAATCACTTCACTTACGAAAAGTAGTTGATTCCGATTTAATTACATAAAGTGAAAACAACACTAGAAAAACACCGACCGAATAACGAAACATTTTTATCTTCAACTGATATATCTCGTTTGAGATCGAAAATCACATAAACAATTTTCCTTGTTAGCCTTTATATTTATAAGAAAATTTTTCTTAGCAATTATTCAGTTTTTATTACTTGAAAACTTACTATGCAAGTCGGACCTTGTCTCGAAATCTAGATGCAAAGCTTTTTTAAATACATTAAATAAATTAATAATACAATTAGCCAGACAGAACTCAATGAATTCCGCCTCAGATCCAAAGATGTCTTGCAGGTTATCTATATGTTCTGTAAAATGCAAGAAAGCCAGACGAACTATCTGTGAATCACTTATTATTTGTTGGTAATAAATATTGGGCGATATACGTCAGTTACAGATCATAAGTTTAATTCAGCTTTGAATTAACCACGGTTAAGTATCATTTAATTAGAAAGAAACTTGTTTTCCATTACCCACTCAAGTACTTGCATTTAATTGTATTTTTTTATTATGTTAATTGCAATAGCTCCACAGTTTCAATTTAATGTATAAATTTCCATTATGGAAATTTTAATTGTATGTTTGTTTATTAGGCGGCAATTTTATAATTAATGTTACTTATCTTGAATTATGTGTACTTATATACTATATATATAATATATACATAACCTTGAATTTTAATTAACCCATTAAACATTACTATTAGAGATCGAAGTTTGGATTCGATCTAGAAGTCGTTCTGGACTCGATCTCGAACCGAAAACGAAGGAAAAGTAGCACTAATTTAAATCGAGATGACGACTCGATATCGATTCGTCTCCTCGGGACATTTTTGAAGAGTTTTCGTATATGTATTGATAACCCAGCAAACAATTTGGTGATAAATCGCCGTGGCAATATATTACAGGTACATAAATAACGAGAGTTTGTTTTCGCTCCGACGATAGAAATGCAAGCGGTCTCGCTTTTTTATCGTTTTAAAGTTAGTGTGGTAGCAATAGCTCCGCAATTTGATAGACATGAAATAGAAGTACTCACACAACATAAAAGCATGCAGGAATATAATCCAGGTATTTGGGCAAGAAGAAATTCTGATTATTTGATGTTTGTTACTTTTGTTTTACTTCGATTTTTTCAAAGGTTTTTGAATCTATCATTCACTCAAAACTAATGAAGTATCTAGACACTAATAATCTCATCAACGATCGCTCATCTGGAGACTGGCTGACCTCTAACGTTCCGTAGTCTTCACAATTTTGGTGAGTCTGAAATCGTTGCTTTACATATTTCAAAGGCCTGGCATCCAGCCCTTTTAGTCAAACTTAAAGCACTTGGTCTCTTCCCTCCTCTTCTATTATGGATTGAAAGTTTCCTATCTAGTCGCCAAATACGCGTTGTATTATATGGCGTTATTATCATTTCTTTTGATAGAGCATTATAATTTCTGTTTCACCGTCACTAAGCATTTTTGGCATTAATATTTCCAGTAAGTTAAACTGAACAGATCACATTTTCTCTGTTGCCAAAGAAACATCGAAATGTCTTGGATTTCTGAAAAGGTGTAAGAAATATTTCAGCCAGTCAAATCTAGCGCTCCTCTACAAGTCCTAAATTAGACCTAGAATGGAATACAATTCCCATATATGGGCTGGGGCTGGCCGCACAGCCTTATAGCTTCATTGGATATTGTCCAAAAGAGAGCCTTCAAGCTCATTGGCGATGTGGCAATAACGTGTCATATCGACTCATGCGAACACCGCCAGAATGTTGGATGCCTTTCGCTTGTTTATCGCTACATGCATGGTCAATGTTCCGATGAAATATCTAGTCTAATTCCTTATAGAATGATACCTGCACGCAATACTCGCGCTGCAAATCGAGCACATCCTTTTACCCTTCAAATTACTTTCGGCTGTACAGTAATCCGTGATGACTTTTTATCCCGAAAAGTGCGAATGTGGAACAGCTTACCATCTTCTGTTTTTCCTCCGGCATACAATCTGCGGAAGTTTAAGGGCGCCATACATCGGCACCTCCGCTACTCTCCTCATATCCCCTAATCCTTTCCCTATCTCCTTCCTGCCATATATATAAAAAAAAAATCCGTTAGATTGAAATTATGACTGAACTGCAAGCATTTACAAGTCACGGTTAAAATTTATTTATTGTGGAAAGAATTCAAGTTTCTAAGGTGCTCATTTTAAATTTGTGAACTACAATGAATTCGAAATTTCGAAAGGAATATAAGGAAGTAATTGTACAAAAGTATAATGTATTAAGTAAAGAATAAGTTTTTCCTTCTGCCCATTCGTCACTCCGTCTGTAGCTGTGACGAAGAAAATATAAATGTGCTTGCAGCTGCTCCTGATAATGTATAAACTCAAGCAGTGGCCATTATGAACGGCAATATTCCATCGTGTTTCCATTACATTATGAATAAAATTGGAAAACTCATAAATAATAAATTTAATTTAAACAAGAAAATTTTACTACTAATAACTAATGTAATAATGTTATAGCTTACATTATATTATTACCCAAATATATTTTCTACAGTAGACTCTTTCAGCAGTTGTTCCAAATGGTCAGACTATCTGAAAGCTGAACTTTGGTACACAGACATTTTTCCTTGATTCCATTAAGCATTACGCATACAGTTCCCTGCGTTTTCCATGTCATTTCGACAAGTTTATCTGGAAATCCGTACGATTTGCCTCTAACCGAAGAGAATTGCGCCAAGATTCCAAGCCTTTGATAGTGTATTCGTAGTTGGAATCGAACGCGGAAATCCAAGGAATTTTCATCGTTTTTCGGTATTATTTTCGAAGGAATTCCAAGGCTTTTCCATGGCATTTCTATATATAAAATTCCTAGGAATTTCAATACGCTTTCCGTGTTTTTTAAAAAAAGAAATTTAACATTTCCAGGTCTATTCCGTGCAACTTTTATAATGAATTTAGAAAATATCTAAGACTTGACTTCTCTTTCCAATTTTTTTTACTTATCTAAATAAAGTGGAGTGAATTTCAAAACACATCACTTAGCATACTGATATAAAATCCATCATATTTCCTTGAAGCTACACCAGTGATGAGTCATATAGCAGCTAAAAACTCGACAGTGCTTCTTGTACTTGTGTAAAAACAAAATAATGTTGGAATGCCGTTACTTTCTTCAACTGTAATTCTATGCAAAAATTTCCACATCTGGAATTTAGCTTATTGGAATTGTGTCCTTGGGCTATCAATGTTTCATTGGTTGGGACCAAACAGGTAGACAGAAATGACTGTACGATAACTACAAAGATCTGCTAACACTACAGAATTTGATTTTCCAATTAGCGAAATTCGGGGAATCACAAGTTATATTTGCATTGAAGGCATTTGTAAAGCTCAAGACTTCAATTTAATTTTATGCCTCAGCTTTAATAATTTTAATTTAGTTTATTTAGTTTATTTATTTAGAACTTCATCAAAGATCTGATTACTAAGTTTACAAAAAAAAAAAAAAAAAATTATACATAAGTAAACAATGATAATGACCAAAAGTGTACAAACAATAATAATAAAATGAAAAGTACCTAACTGTATCTAACTCTTAATTGACTTTTTGAAAGATGAAAGTCAGTGCAATCAAACTGGTTGTTAAAGAGACGAGACATTGATGAAATCGCCTCGTGAAAACCATAGTTCGTACTATGATGAGGAACGACGAGGAAGTCGTGGTTCCTCAAGGAGCGCGCAGGAATAGATATATTGAAAGTATTTAAGAGCTCAGGAGAATTTGTCGCTCCCTGTATACACTGAAACGCAAGAACAACTCTGGAAGCCTTTCGCCTATTTTCAAGAGAATCCAGTGGAAAGAGGTTAAGCCTGTCAACATATGGAGGTAAAATAATGGGGTTATGCCAATGAAGTCCACGCAGAGCAAAACAAACGAATCTCCGCCGCACAGCCTCAATACGATTTATGTATACAGCATAAAAAGGGGACCAGACCGGACTGGCATACTCCAAAATAGGTCTAACGAATATGCAGTAAAGGACCTTCGGTATGAATGGATCATTAAACTCCTTTGACCATCTCTTTACAAACCCCAGAGTAGCATTCGCCCTCGCAACGATTGTATTAATATGATCCCTCGAAGGAAAGACTTGTATTGAGGAAGACACCCAAGTCCTTGGTTTTATCAAGTCTAGATAATAAGCATCCATCTAAAGTATAACTGAAGTTCAATGGCCTCCTTTTACGAGAAAAAGACATAGCAGTACATTTATTGATGTTGAGAGGAAGACAGTTAATAGCACACCATTTATGAAAGGTGTCTAAGTCCAAATTTAGAATTCTACACTCGTTTTCATTAGAAACAATGCGGAAGATTTTGGCATCGTCAGCATAGCAAAGTATTCTTGAATTAGTCATAATCAGAGATACGTCATTAATGAAAATAATAAAAAGGAGTGGTCCGAGATAGCTGCCTTGAGGAACACCAGAAGTATTATCTATACGTCAGAAAGAGCTTCGCGAAATATAACTCGCGCTGCGTACGATTCGATAAATAAGAATGAAGCCGATTGACAAAAACAGAAGGAAAACCAAGAAGAGTCAGCTTATGAATCAAGATTTTATGATTGATTTGGTCAAAAGCTTTACTAAAATCCGTGAATATGCAATCAACTTGCTTTCCGCTTTCAATTGCAGAAATGCAGAAATTGGTAAACTCTAACAAATTAGTCGTAGTAGATTTACCCTTCATAAAGCCATGCTGAAAAGAGCGCAGGAAAGGCTTGCAGTGGAACGACAAAACATCGCAAACCATGGCTTCAAATATCTTACCAATTCAACATAGCTTAACGACGGGTCTGTAGTTAGAAATGTCGCACTTATTTCCCCTTCTTGTGAAAAGGAATAATCAAAGAAAACTTCCACTGTTTAGGAAAAACACCCCAGGTTAAAGATAAATTAAATAAATAACACAAAACAGAAACGATGGACGTAGCATAATGTTTTATGAGCGTGGAAGGAACGCCATCCGGACCAATAGAAAACTATCAGCTATGCTTGAAATGTACTTGAAGACAGACGCTTCATCGAACAACAGGTTCTTAGGTTGAAGAGAAGTCGTCGGAAGCTTCGTCAAATGGATAAAATCGTTATAACTATTATCACAGTGGTTATCACAGAAGGCGGTTTTAAATAAGTCCCCAAAAAGATTGGAAGTCTCCAAGTGATCAACACTATTTATGTTTCCAAAACGCAACGATGAAGGGTATCCATCACAGTTGCGCTTAGAATTCACAAACTTCCAAATTTGCTTATTAAACTTGAATTTGTATTAAATTTATGTACAAGTTCTTTATAAACTAATGAGATATACTATAACTATACTTCTATGCTTTACTCTGTTTCGACTATACTTATAAATCTAGACTTTTATTGATTTTCGGATTAAGATTCCAAACCTTCGCCTACATATACATATAACATGAACAGAGTTTGAGAAACTTCCCTGAATTTGGAGGCCATCAGCGAGCAATTAAAAATTTATATTAATAAAATTTACTATATAATATTAGGAGAGTAAGAGTGATACGCTGCCCAGGGTCCCACTGTGTTGGACCTGTTGAACATGAGTAAAGAGAGCTATGAAATAGTGGCGAGCACAAGGTTAAAATTAGACTAAACAAAGATTAGAATAAGGCTTATATGAAGAAAAATTCTTGATTTTCAATTTATATATTTTTTATCATTGTTACTTCATTCATCTGGTAAAAACATTTCGTCTATCGAAAACGTATCCAAAAAGCCTCCAACTATTTTCTTAAACAAAACTGATGTACTTTTGTCATAGTCTGGCGCCAATTCATCCCAAATTACTTTCCAATTTTCATTAAGAACCTGATTTAGATTATCCCCCAAAGCTTTATCACCATTGAAGAGGTTATCCAATTTCATAATGAGCCTGGAAAATTAATTCTCTCATTCACATTTTAATATCTTTTTAATCGCCG
Organism: Dioctria linearis; assembly: GCA_963930735.1. Lineage (NCBI taxonomy): Eukaryota > Metazoa > Arthropoda > Insecta > Diptera > Asilidae > Dioctria > Dioctria linearis. The sequence goes on along the minus strand of OZ005742.1, from coordinate 259,847,817 downwards.
CCACTGCGAATGGATACATACTTCTCAGCGCCAGTCTTAATTTGGTATTTATCAATGTTCCCATATAGTTTTCCATCCTTAACTTTGGTAGATAGCTTCATTTTCGTAGTATACGTTGTATTAATCAAATCAATCTTAAAATCTCCACTACCTTCAATTGATAGAAGAAGAAGTTTACCAGAAATTTCATATTTTCCCGTTACTGTTACTTTTGGATTATATGAAGCTATTTCCACAACAGTTGATTTATTTCCGAAACCTTCAAACCCTCTGTAAAAAAAGTGAAAATAAAAACAATCATATATTTTTTTTCTCATTTTCAATATCTTCTTTAACTCCTCACTTGAGCTGTGCAACTCTATGTTGTGATACTCCATTCACATATAAGTCCTTCGCGGTGATTTTAAAGTCATTCTTGCCACCGTTCTGGTTAGTTGAAAATGAATCAAAATGCATCGGCTCCAAATCAGGAATATTGAATGGTGGATAGCCGTGAGGATGTTTTTCTAAGACTTCATTCATTCGGTTCAGAATGCATTGGGAATCGGTTCTCTTGCATTTTTGTATATCACTTGCTAAAATAAAAGAGATTATCAAAAATATAAAACTGTAACTGTAAATATCATACATGGATTTTAGGTACTTTGCGTTTTACGGGTTTTTAGGACTATATTCTTAGAAATCTTAAATACGCACAATTGCTTTTGATTATTAAGTGCATAAAAAAGAATCTTAGCGAAAATATTTTCATATTTTTAAAAATGTGGCCATCGCGATTATAGAAAAAAAAAACAATTCCGAACAATAATGTCGGCTTGAATGTTCATTTTCCTATAGAAACTACATTGTTCTGAAGTGTTCTCTTTCCCCTAATGCAGAATCAGTGCCAACATAAATACAATTTGATGGAGTCGTTTGTGCATTTTGGAATTGGCTTCAAATCATTTACCCAAGGAGAGGATAACAAAAAGATAGTTAATTAGCCAAAACAAAAAATTTAAAATAGAATAAGCAAAGTATTGCGTAAGCGTTCGGAAACAATTATGAATTTAATCGTTAATTACAGTTTATCTTTATTTCTCTGCCCTTCTGAATATTCCCAATTTCCCGGATCGAACATTCCCAATTTCCCGGGATCGAACATTCCATTTCTTTCTTCTGATTAATAAAGCAAAACACCCAGTAATTTTGTATAGAATTTTTTTTCCATATATCGTTCTCACTGTCTCATACTCTCTAGGTAGCAAGCAGTAAATGAAGCGAATATTTTAGTAGATAGATAAAGATGTTGAAGTTATTAATCATATTCCTTCCGCAAAGGTAGAAGATGTATCAAAATTATAATCACTTCACTTACGAAAAATAGCTGATTCCGATTTAATTACATAAAGTAAAAACAATACAAGAAAAACACCGACCGAATAACGAAACATTTTTTTCTTCAACTGATAGATCTCGTTTGAAATCGAAAATCACATAAACAATTTTCCTTGTTAGCCTTTATATTTATAAGAATTTTTCCTAGCAATTATTCGCTAATACTAAGTTTTTTTTTTGCATTTAAATTGTAACATGCACTTTTATTATGTACTTGAAAATTTGCTGTGAAGTCGGACCTTGTCTCGAGATCTAGATGCAAAGCTTTTTTAAATACATATAAATTTATAACACAAGCAGCTAGAACTTATGAATTCCGCCTCAGATTCAAAATGCCTTACGAGTTTATTTATGTTCTGTAAATTGCAAAAAAAAAGCCAGACAAACTATCTGTGAATCACTTATTGTTTATTGGTAATAAATATTGGGCGATATACGTCAGTTACAGATCATAAGTTTAATTCAGCTTTGAATTAACCACAGTTAAATAATATTTAATTAGATAAAACTTGTTTACCATTACCCACTCAAGTACTTTCATTTGTTGTTTTTTTATTATTAAGCTTATAGTTATTGCAAAAGCTCTACAGCTTCAATTTAATGTATACATTTTAAGTGTTTGGTTGTTTATTATACAGAGTTTTATAAATAATTTCACTTACCTACATGGAATTACATGTATACTCTGAAACCTTGAATTTGAATTAAGTAGCTAGGTTAAAACTATCAACACAGCTGAGCCTATTGCACGAAACTACAAGAGTTTGTGGAACAAATGGTTGTAATACAAATACACCAAATTTTGATTACACAAAATATTTTGCAGCAGTTAGGCTTATCTCAAGAACGGTTGAATGTAGGTAGGTACTCGTGTAAGATCAAATGATAGTTAACATTCCAGCTGTTCAAATCTTGCAAGTAAATGTATCAATTATCGGGCGTTTTGGCGTGGAAATCATTGAAACCTTAAAAAATTGGGAATTCAGTTTCATTTTTTTTACTTTGACGTCCTGTAACTAGCGACATGATGGATGGGGTTTGAGTGATAGTCCGTTGGAAAGCTTACGACAGTTAAGAGCTTAAATTCACCTTCCTATGATGTATAATAAGGAAGTTGCGGGATGTTTTACAAAAGCATATTTTCCTTATAAGCCTGTAGCTCAAAAATGATTGAGATGCCCATGTTCGATGTATTTGCGGTTGAGAGATCAGTACAGGCTTACATAAATGAAAAGTCCGAAAGGGCTGAAAGTAATTTTTGACTATTAAAAACAGTTTTTAGTTTAGTGCACTACTTTTATTCAATTCAACAAGAAAACATTTATTTCTGTGAATTTCATTTAAAAAAAAACAAAAGGTTCTTACTCAAAAAATATCTGATATCCAATGCGCGAGTATTCCAGCGACTTATCTCATATTGAAACTTTTCCCTTACAGAAAAAATATTTGAACGCTGCAATTATTCATCCCATTAAAAAACAACAAACAAAATTGACAACAGAGCTCCCAGATGTATTGTCCGTTTCCTTAAAAAATTACGCTCATGTAAATGAATTATACACGTTTCACCCATTCCTGTTTGCTATATTTTCTAAGCTCGCAAAGCAGAGGAATGCGACTGATCCCAAGACACAAATTGAAGTAGGTATTTTGATTATATTGCAACCAAATTGTTACTTCACAAAAAATCATATATTAACAGATAATGTAGAAATTAAAACACAACTTCATTTCTTATAATTATATTAAGAATAAAATTCTATCGAAACAATCAAATTGGGCATGAAAATTATGTAGTCAAAAAAAAAATTACCTAACGATATTTTCTTTCATATTCACGATCCCTGTAGCGATCACTGCTATTTCTTTCCTTGTGATCTTTTTCTTTTCGTTCTCTACTCCTGTCTCTATCCTTGCTCTTACGCTTTTTCTTATGCTTTTCCCGCAATTCGGTGCGGTCTCTTGACCTAGATCGCGATGCCTGGTCATAACGTGGTTCTTCACGGTGAGAATAGTAATCACGATCTCGTTCACGTTCACGTCCATATGGCTGTTCCCTTTCCTCCCTTCTTCTACGATCAGTTAAATCTCTTGAATCTCTTTCACGTTCCCTTTCAGGGTTTCCAGAGTATTTAGCTGGTCTACTTTCATTAGAATAATGGTTCGCTCTTTGAGCGGGTGCTGTTGCTGTGTGTTGCTGAGGCTGCTGCTGTTGTTGTTGCTGTTGCTGTTGTTGCTGCTGCTGCTGCTGTTGTTGCTGTATTTGATGGAAATTGACATTATTTTCTCGGCTATAGTCTTCAAGCTTTTTTTCAATTTGTTTCTGTATAGGAACTGGAATTCGAGGAAAAAGTGTTGAAAACCAGTCCAATTTGGTTAGGAATTGATAACACATCTGTCCAATTGTCATCAGCTGGAATTGTATTTGTTATTAATAAAATAGCCTCACCTCCTGCTAACATAATTACATGTCATATAAACAACCCACCTGTCCTGCTCCTGCCTTTACATCGATCTCCTCCTCATCCAGAAAGTAATCTTCGTACCAGTCATACAAATCAGCTGGCGGTTGGGTATATCGTATATACATAAAACCTATGTGGACAGAATAAAAGGAAAAATATGTTAGTTATGGGTATTTTCTTTAATCACATACCTGAATTCTTCAACTCATAAAGCCCTTGTCGACATTTTAACATAATTTTTTATTGAAAAACTCTGTCACAAAGGAAAAGGTTCCCCCAATCGACTTACCACCTACCTAGTGCCCTTATGTAGGGTGAGTCTGTATGAGTCAAGAGTCCATTAACCTGTTTTCTGGTCAATCGAAGTGTGTATAGCTTGTACAGTAAGCAAAATGCTGTTGAAACAATTCCTCCAGCACCAACTCCTCGAACCTGAATTAAAAAATACTATTAGGTCCTGGGCACATTTTAGCCGAAAATATATAATTGTATTGCGGGCTTTTACATTGTCTTTCCATTTAGCTATAAATCTACAGGATATAGAAAACAAATCAATTTGAAAACATTACCTACCCCTCCACACATTCCTGTCTGTCCGGCTGTCTTTCGTGATCCCCTTTCCCACGGTTCTAAATGTTTGACCTGATAATAAATTTCGTCCACAACTTCATGGTAAGTCTTCAGTTTAAACAAGTGCACTGAAACAGTTTTTTATTCTAAATTAAAATGGAATGTTTCGAGATATATTTGAGGCAGACACCTCATCGCCATTCATTGGCCATCAATCAATACCTTTGCCACATACCTTTGAAATAGCTTGATCCCTGGATGTTAGCCAATATTAAGGGATTCAAATTCATTGTAGCTTCATTGCCCCAAAGTGGTAAAACATTATGCTGTTTACCCGATTTTTTCGGTGCAGCATTATATTCTGAAAATTAAAAAAAATTTTTGAATCCTACATGATGAAGTTGTCAAAATGGCTTTGTGTAGAAACTTACCTTCTTGATCCATTGTTTTGCAGATTCCTCTTTCCCACTTAATCGATAACAATTAGTTTTTAAAATAATAACGTAACTTTTTGAACTCTGAACATGTTTTAGAAAAATCGCGTGGAAAATTATAAGAAAATGCAGCCAAAACACTTTTGCACCTTTGTAATAACTTCCTAGAAAGAAATCAATATGGTTGGTTGATTAGGATTGCCATATTATAGAATTTTGAGAGATTGCCCAATCAGTGCTACGTTTATACAAACATTCATAATTTAATGACACATCCAGGCACAAGTGTAGCCAAATGCTCGTGCTTTGTGCATCAGCGTGTAAGGAGGCCCTAAAACATGTAAAACTCAACCAATCAGATGAAATTTTACACCCGTAAATCGAATTAAATTAAAAAAAATATTTTCTTGTGTCCAAGTGATATTTTAATCGCTTATAAGGAATTAAACTCATTCCGACTTTAATTTTCAAAAGTTATTCTTACCTGAATCCTATGGGAAGAGAGACGGAGTATGATAAACACTATCTTTACCTTATTCTTTCTGTGGTGATTGCATATGTAGCCAACATAAAAACATCAAATGGCATAAGAAACGTTCAGTAAGCAATATTTTGTGTCTGCCATAGGGTGAAAGAGAAAACTATAAAACTTGTGCCATTCTTTCCAATAGGAAAATGGCAATAGGCTCAGTCCATTGTTATAAGTCAGTGATTCTGAGTAGCACTTTATTTTCTGTATTTTTTGACAGTTGCATTCTGTTCCAGCGGTAAGGAATTCGAAAAGAAAATGTGGAGAATAGAGAATCGACGAACGAAAGCACTCCTACTTTCTTCTCCTTTCTATTTCTCTAATCACTTTTGTCGAGGTCGCGGCGCGGCTACATTATAACAGGACGTTACGAGAAAATCTCGCTATTTTAATTATTGTGCAATACTTACATAATGTTTGTGAAAAATTGTTTGAGTTTAATTATTATAGTGCATATGGTGTGAAAAATCAATTTTTGTGTTACGGAAGGTTGTTCTTATTCTGCAAGAAAAATCAAAGGGTAACTAGTGCCAGATTCACACATGCGTGCTACAGATGCGAGATTTGTCAAAAATCCTGCTAAATTGCAAGATTGGGGAAATCTGAGAAATTTGTTCATCAAACATATTTCGAAAAACGGAGAAAGTGCAAGAGAAGAAGGGGAAATCTTCGTGGTGGAATAATTATTTCTCCGTGAAATTTTGAGGGTTACAGAAATGGGTTTCTGCTAGGTATTATCATTTTTAAAAATTTGAATTGTTTACCATATTAAAATTTTAACAGAAAAATAGGGGCTTACTATTAATATATTATAACTGAGTTCGTCTGTTTTTTTAACTTAGTTTTAAAATCACAATCGTTGCTGAATTAATTACATAGTTGAAAAACGAAAAAATCTCAAGAGCCGGTGAGAATCATAGTGGCGTCTCGATGTTTTTTTTGTATCTCACTTACGAGAGTTCTAAGACGGAAAATAAATTTAATTTTTATTAAATGGGTTTGTCGAATACACACCTAGTAAATTTTTAATAATAAATTGGACATTAGCGCATTCAACAAGTCAAATTAAATTTTATTTTTTCAGTAAATCTGGCAGTACTTTATTTAACCCCGCTGCATTCGAAGGGGAATTGCTTGTCCGTTTTTCTAGGGGTTGGAGCTGTTGAGCAGTACCCCAACCGGCGGCCCATTGCCTATCTATTTCCATTATATTATTAGTGGCAATCTCCAGCTCTGTTCATCAGGTTCTTCCATGAAGATAGACCCTCTCTGCACCTATACTTAGTAGGTTAAATCAACGCATTGAGAGAAGATATTAAGTTTTTCCTCTAGTTACTTTATGTGGAAATTATCCTGTTATTGTTTAACATTAGTGAAAAGTGGTGAGTGAATGAAACGCCGAAAATATGTGGAAATGGCAGTTTTAGGTGAAAAAGGGCCGAAAATCTGCGGCGTCGTTAACAGCATACAAAGTGGCTGCGGGTGTGGAAATAACAACACATCCTGTGAAAGTAGGAGCGACTGTGCAGCAAACGTCGGCGGTGGTGGTGGTGGTGAAACTGCAAACAGTAAAACTGTTGCTGGGGTTGGCAAGTCCATACAAGTCTGGGGTGGAAATATACCGACACTGTCATTTGTGTACATTGAAAAAATGTCATCCTCGACGGATGAGAGCGACGAATTATTAGATCCATTATCCGAAGAATTAAGAAATATTCAATCTGTGATTCATGTGACACGAGAAAATATAGATGCCTTGAATGCTAAATTTGCAAATTTGCAAGAACCACCGCCGATGTACATAACAGAGTATCAGGAGTTAACATCAAAATTACATGAACTCGAAATCAAGGAACATGAAATAATTGAACATCTTCAGCAACAAAATGAGGAGATTCAAGAACCTCCTGATCCTCCAGAGGAACAAGCCGAGGTAATTGATTTAATATTGTTGAGAAAAATTTTTAAGTGAAGGGTTTTTTTTTTGTAAAAAATTTACTCGTACGATGTGTAGCAGCTACCTTGCGTAGTAGGAAAAATTTCAAGGTTCTATTGTCCCTTTTCCCCAAATCCCTTCTTATCTTTATTGGTTCCCCTATTTATGCTAACATTATCGTCCTTTAACCCTGAATACTGGCCGGACGTAGACGATGTGTGGTGGATGGATGTCTTGCGCTTCGCGAATTGTCCTTGTCTCTGCTTTTCTGCTTACTCTCACCATTTATGGGGGATACTGACGTCCGCAGTGATGGGTTTCCTTTAAATTCTTAACTGAAACGGAGATGTTTCAGCCTTGTAATTTCCTTAGAATCGTCGCTCGTTTGGTCTGTCGACATTCGGCATTGAACTTTGTGACATCCACAATCAGATGATGACAACGTTATTGATGTATATGTGCCTTGAGAAGTATTGAAAGCGGTGAAGAATTACCACCTTAGGGCAGGACGTATTTTTTTGAAAAAAATAAGTATGGGAATACTACTAGCAAAAATCAACAGAAACTTTAAATTTACACTTTTAAAAGTTTTAAGGTTGACAATGGGCGCTAAACCAAATGATTCTGGTGCATACCTACTTCCCGAGCCAAGGAGTAGAATTTGTTTGAATATTGGTGCTAGTCCTAACTTTGTGCAACGACGTTTGTTGTATGTAAATTGTAAATACTGCTAGTGTACTGAAAAAACAGTGTGAAATTTTAGATTGATTCAGTAGCTTGATATCAAATAAAAAAAATATTTTTCAATATTCCAAAGCTTGCCATAGTTTCCAGTCAGCAGCGACAGCAAACGTTTTGCTTTCCATTGAATATTTAGTGGAGTCTATCCTCCTACTAGAGATAACGTTGTTGTGTCCTTGACAAGTCTTGTGGGTAATAAGTCCTGCGGTAAATTTTAGCGATAGCAAGAGATCGCGTCTGGATCCCAGAGTTGATGGTTCTTCGTTTGTGGTTTGGATACTAAAGCTTTTCTTACGACGGCTAAGCGGATGAGATCTCTCTCAGAGGGTGTGACGCCGTTACCAATTCGAGCCTATGCTTATGTCGCTTGGTCGGTTGTACCAGCGGCTAGTCCGGAATTCGGCCTCAAGTCAGCCAAATACCGACTGGACGACCACGGATGTTTAACTACGACGGCTGCAAGCCTTTAGCTGTCGTTATTGCATGAAAGTCGAAATAGTCATGATCTCGCGGAGGAATAATTCTTGATAAGGGATTGACGATAATCACCTGCCTAGAACAGGAAAACTCTAAACTGAAAACAAACAGGTTTAATTCACATGACGCCTGAGGCATGTGCAAATAACCAGCGCTCTTCGTTGTGGTAATGACGGAGCAGCTACACATGTGTTATGTCGGAACGGTACCAACAAAAGCAAGATGTTACTGCGGTGAAAGGGGTCTTCAAAACAGTATTTTAAAACCTCCTTTGTTTTGGCTGAACCGGAAGACGATCAAATTCTGTGAATGAAAAGTTACTGCTTCGTACTAAAAATTAAGCTTCTGCTTGATTTGGTTCGGGTAACTAAACTAAAAAAAATAATTGTTATTCTTTTTTGGAGTTCTTCCCATAATCACGGAGATCGGACTGACAAACTGTTTTCTTAGAGCAGGTAGGCTAAGGCGCTCTATGTTCAGCAAAGTATACCTGGCGATGAATTTAGATATGTTGCTTGTATAAAAGCAAAATTCAGAAATGCTCGAATGACACGGACGTGTTGCCACAAATAATATTATTGCAACATCAGTAACCACAATATTTTTATACCCTAGATGAAATCATAGGGTATAGGTACTAAGTTTGTAAGTCCGTTTGTAACATAGAAATAGTGATGGTAGAGTAAAATGGGTTGGACAAGCAGTCATAATATAAAAAGTTATTTTGATTTTGTCTGTCTGTCCGTCCGTCCCCACGATAACTCGAGAACGCGTTCACCTAGAGAGCGGAAATTTGTACACGTCGTTTTCATAAAAATAGTTAATATAATTTCAAAAATGGACTAAATCGGGTAACCCACTCCCCGTAAAAACGATTAGTCTTAGACGTTTTTATTGTACTGAACTTCTTCAGATTATGAAATCCTATAAAATCCTATAATCATTTTTACTGTCTGACGAACCGTATATGCGAATAATTACATTATATACGGGCATTCATCTATATCATAAGAATTGGTCCAATTTTAGCTTTTCTGCTTTTTTGATCTTTGCAGTACAGTTGCGATATTGAATTAAGCTCCTTATTCAATGAAGAATTGTCTACAGGACCATCGATCACATTACTAATGATTTTACAATTTTATTGCTACGTTGTTACTCGATTATTCTACTCCCTATTACCGTAGTGCCCGTCTTTATACGAAAGGGGTATATTTATTAACGATATTTTGATTTGATTTGGCAATGGAAATTTAGAAATAGGGCTATCGTTGTTGTTGGCAAAGTCCAATAAAAAATAAATGGATTTTTAATTGTCTTGCTGTTGGTAATGTGACAACCGCTTGACACACTGCGTGTCACACCGGCAAACAGGCACACACACGGCCAAATTCGCGTGACAACATCGTTGTCCTACTCGAGTTGGCCAACATGCGTGATCGTGTATGGGCCCCTTAACGAATCGGTTCTTTCTTATTTCGTTACTTTGTTTTCATGACATGCTTCTCTTGTTTGTTTTCACTGAATAACGACTTCCTTGCATTTTTCCATTTCTGCTTTTCTTTTCCTATTGAGTAAAAGAGCAGCAAATACCGAAAAAAAGGTAGAATGAAATATGAAAGATATTGACCGAATCGGTACTCAACAAAGTAATCGGTCTTTATCACCTCAACTTGGCCGGCCTTATCAGCTTTGCCATTAGGCTCTAGATCTAGATAACCTGATATCATATACAGAACTGTGAAAGTTCGTGAGGTGGGCCCTTAGAACATATATCAAACAGGAATGCTGGTATCGTATAAAATTCGTGTATATGAGTGAAGCTTTTTCGCCATATAATAACTCGAAGACGATATAAACGAAGAACGGAAAATGCAGAGCAAACGGGATGCAAGCACAAATATGACAAGTGGGACCAATTACGATAAAGCGTAGAAAATGATAATAAATTTGTACCCTTATTAGAATAACTTGACTACTTCTTCATGAGTTCTATTAGCTGTTTATGCCTGCATTGAGCTCTCACACTTAAACATTTAAACGCTATAATTTGCACGCATCACAGCGGCATAATATGACTGATCTGTGACCTCAGGTTGAAGAATGCTTCTTTTTGTTTTTAAATAAGTAAAGTATATAAATTAAGACGTTGTTGGGAAGCTAAATAATTTGTTAGGCCCATTTAACCCGGGCCTCTATCGCATCACAAGTAGTCGTGCCACAATCGCTAAAGATACGCGCCACATTTAAAATACATCCCTCGGAAATAGAGCTTTTACACAGTAAAGTGACTACAATTCTGTGGCAACTTTATCGCAGCTCTGGCAGAACTGTGGCATGTCCCTTTTAGAAATCACTCTGTGGCGAGTTGTGGCAGCTATGGCCACAGCTAGAAATTCATTTGTTTGAGGCAGTGCTTTCACATGAACACGAAGTTGTATGCTTCACTGGTTATCGGAAAGACAAAAACTAAGACTTGTGGAAGTGAATTTTTACACATAAAAATGAGTGAACTTGGCACAGAGAAATTTATTATAGAAATAGAAAATAGACGCGCTATCTGAAATACAGGATCTCCATTATATGTGAATAAAAACTAAATAAGTTAAGATATGGTCTGAAATGGAAAATTACAGCAACTAAAGCGCCGTTAAAGCACAAAAGAAGCTCTAGTGTGAAATGGAATAGCCACTGCCGCTTGATTGTAGCACCACCGCTTGTAGCGCTAGTGACCCGTGTGAAACGGGGCTTAATGTTTTTCTACGCTCATTTCACAGTTTAACAGCTAATAAATACTGCATTATCAGTGCCAGTGGGAGCAGTTTTCAATATGAACTTTGAAATTTCTCGGAATCGGAAGATTACTTACTTACTGTTCCTTTAACTTCTCACTGAACCCTTCTTTTCCCCAGGCAGGTTTTAGATAACAGCTTTTTTTTTAATTGATGAAACTTCTCTGTTCGCACATTCATCATGTTTCATCTTAAAATAGATTGTTGTCCTTAGTTTGATAATCTCCTTCACTTGTCCTCTATTAACATTTAATACTTATTATAAATCATGAAAGTTTGTTTATTATATATTTTTTTCTCAACACAGACTGAAAGCAATTGTGGCACATTAACACGACCACCGAAGGTATTCTTGCGTGCTCATTTGCCCAATCAACAGAGAACATCTGTCCAAGTGATACCTCGCATGCGATTATGTGATGCTCTAATGAAAGCCCTTAAACGTCGAAATTTAACTCCGGATATGTGTGAAGTGACTGCTACGCCCGTGAGTAATACACCAATATCATGGGACACTGATATTAGCTTAATACAAACAGAAGAAGTTTACGTTAAAGTACTTGATAAGTGTCCAGTAATGGCACATATTTCACATCAATTTATACGGAAAACATTTTTCTCTTTGGCATTCTGTGAGGGATGCCGTCGTCTACTATTCACAGGATTCTATTGCAATCAGTGTAACTTTCGGTTTCATATGCGCTGTGCAGATAAAGTTCCAACACTGTGCCAACAATTTCCTATGGACAATTACTATCAACGATTATTGGCACAAAATCCTGAGAGTACAGTCGGTATTTTGCATCCTGGTAGTGGAGCTGCACTTGGGTTTCAGGTGAGATTTTCTACACAAATATATTTAGGTTTTTTATAATCTTTTCCAATCGATACATTTAGAATCGTCATCCTCGCTCACTAAATCAACAAGATCGATCAAATTCAGCTCCAAATGTTTGTATTAATAGTGTTAAGCCACTGACTGAACATCAAAAAACATTGGTCCAATCGAGAGGCCCTTTACAGGTATGAACTAATTCTGTGGAAATAAAATTAATCTAGTTTTGAATTGTTTTAGGCTCAGAATACTGAACATTCGCATTCTACACAGGCATCACCTACGAACACTTTAAAACATGTGAAACGTCAACGTGCCAGATCAGCAGATGAAAGTAATAAGAATTTGCTTTCTCCTCGGGATCCGAAGAGCTCAGAAGAAAATTGGGTATGTATTTTAAGTAGATTTTGTTTTCTATTTATATAAAAAATATATTTTCCGCAGAATATTCAAGCAGAAGAAATTTTAATCGGACCGCGCATTGGTTCAGGTTCATTTGGAACAGTCTATAAGGCTCATTGGTATGGCGCAGTAGCAGTAAAAACACTTAATGTGAAAACGCCAAGTCCTGCTCAGCTGCAAGCTTTTAAAAATGAAGTAGCTATGTTGAAAAAGACTCGTCATTGTAATATCTTGTTGTTTATGGGATGCGTTAGTAAGCCATCTTTAGCGATTGTCACGCAATGGTGTGACGGCAGTAGTCTTTATAAGCACATTCACGTAAATGAAACTAAGTTTAAGCTGAATACTCTCATAGATATTGGACGACAAGTAGCTCAAGGAATGGATTATCTTCACGCTAAAAATATTATTCATAGGTAAAAATTTGTAAATAACCGAGAGAAGATTTATTGTGATTATGGTAAAATATTAATTTTCAGGGATCTCAAATCAAATAATATTTTTCTTCATGAAGATCTTTCCGTTAAAATTGGAGATTTTGGTCTTGCTACAGCGAAAACTAGGTGGTCTGGTGAAAAGCAAGCGAATCAACCGACTGGAAGTATTCTGTGGATGGCTCCAGAAGTGATACGAATGCAGGAACAGAATCCATATTCATTTCAGAGTGATGTATATGCCTTTGGGATTGTGATGTATGAGCTTTTGGGTGAATGTCTGCCCTACAACCATATAAATAACAAAGATCAAATACTTTTTATGGTAGGTCGTGGTCTTCTACGACCCGACATGTCCAATGTAAGATCAGATTGCCCACAAGCTTTAAAACGTTTAGTAGAGGATTGTATAAAATTTGATCGGAGTGAAAGACCATTATTTCGGTTAATTTTAAACATGCTTGAAAATATGTTGCGAACACTACCGAAAATACATCGAAGTGCAAGTGAACCAAATTTGACTCAAACACAACTACAAAATGATGATTTTCTGTACATGTGCTCGAGTCCAAAAACACCAGTTAACTTTCACAATTTCCCATTTTATAATGGAGCTGGAAATATTTAGCGGTTTGTTGATCAAAGTGCCACGTTTTCTTGTGTTAATTACTTACTAAAAGTTATTAGTTAAGTTCACAACGAACGAGAGAGGAATATTTTTAGTATTTTTTCTTATCTCAGTTGTTTTAAGTAATGTTATATGTTATACATAAGTGTTTCAGTACAGTTAAAGCGCCTAACACATCCCGACTTTATATTTTGTAAACAAACTTTTATATTTATTCTATTGTTTTATTTTTATGTTTATTTCATACTTAAAATTTTAGCAGTAAGATAGAAGTACTTATTTTTACTGTTATTTGATTAAACGAATTAATAGGATAATAAGGAGAATATTTACGATTTTTTTTTCTTTCTCTTGTTAGTTATAAAAAAAATCGTATTATGTACTCTTAATTTTTTTTTATAGTTATTCTAGTATATTTCATTGAAACCACATAGTGGTTAATGAGTTCTTATTTTTCTTATTTTTATTAAACTGCTATGGCTTTGAAAAATGAAATGTAAAAACTTGAAATTCATAACCGAACTAGGATACCAAACAGGGGTCTTGCTTGAAAGTTCAGCAACATTAAATTTCTTTTTATAAGATTCTGTGATTCTATCAGTGTTTAATATTATACTGATACAAGGATTTCGAAAAATGAAACCAAGTAATACGCAGATCCAAATCACAAAAAAGTTACTCGAAACTTTTTAAAATTTTTATTGTGTGGAAAAATTAGCTTTAACGCTTCCAGCATTTTTTTTTAGTTGACTTTTTCAAATGGTAGTTCAGAGTGGAATGAAAACACGCAATTCTGTATTTGTGATCTTTGCTGCACCTTGTTCTAAAGCACCCAATATTTAAAAAGAGAACATCATGCTGTGCGGATGGACGGGAACTATTTACGTTCGCTTCTCGCCATTCACTCACCCTTATTATAGTTGTCGACTCACCAAAGTGACAAGCTCCGTAGTCACTCTCACTTTACTTCACTTTAGGTATTGTCGTTGTCGTATGGTGTGAGGTGACATTTTTCTTCGAAACCTTATTATCGTTGTCACTTTAAGCATTAGGACATGCGTCAGGGTATGAATTACATTTGTAGACAAAGTGAGGTTTGGCTTATTTCGTGGTATTGTTGTTATTTTTGAAAGTGTTTAAAAGAAAAAAAATCATAAATGCGATGTATTTCAGCCCTCTTGCTACAAAAGGATGCTTCACCATAAAGTCTATCATGACTTCAAATTGTTTTTTTTGTTGTAATTTTATCACTAAAAATGCAAAAAAAAAATTTGAAAAAAATACTGAATTTTATGTTTTAATGAACAACTTAAAAAGCCATCATAAAATTTATCTTTTCCACTTGCATTTTCCTTTTCCTTAAACACATCTAACAGTTGTCACTTACAAAAACCAAGTGAGTGAAATTGTCACTTAATTATCACACTTACATCGACATTTGTCTACTTATACGACAACAGTAAAACGTCCAAAGTCGTATGTTTTCGACAAATGTCACTTTAAACGACTATCATAATACCATTTTTGTGTCGTAACGCCATTTCTCACTTAAAGTAACAACGATGATAAGGGTGACTAACTCAATTTGCAGGGAAATTATCAATGTATACAGAGCACAAGGTATGATTATTGCTTTCTTGTACATTTCTGTTTCTCCATAAGTCATCTAAAGTTTGCCAGAGTGACGGCACAATTTAAATATCGAAAAACTTGTCTGTATACCGCGAAAATAATTTCCGACAAATTGCTTATAATAGCCGGATTGAAATTTAGCCTTGATATCGCGCGCCGTCTTGTCATCCTCCACTTCACAATTGCTTGTTTTCCTGCGTTTTACCGGTGGTAGTGATGATGCGACTGCCACTTCCTTCTTCATCGAAAAGGTGAGCGTTACACCATTCGTGCAAATGCTGCAATCAAACTTTTTGCGCCCTACCGATTTCGGTATTTTAAAGTATTTCCGGAATTGTTCCTCTCTTTCTGGCTGAAATTTCGCAAGACCACCTTTATACAATTTCAGTCCGCATAGACGTGACCAGAGCGCCTTCGAATCGTAGTGTACATGGTGTAGCGTATACTGGGATGAGAGCAAAAATTTTCAGGTTATTTGCCTCGTTGTAACGTTGTAGCTTATAAAATATCCGCAAATAATTGTGCGATTTTTGCTTTATGTTGTAAAACTTCTCAGCATAATCAACATAACGAAGATGTTCACTCATTTGTTGCAAGAGATCCGCCTTCTGTACAGATGTACTTCGGCGTGTGAACAAATAATCTAACGTTCCATAAACTTCTCCTTTATCTCTGGAGAAACGATATAAGAATTTTCTGATTCTTACGTACGCATGCATCCAAATGTTATTGTTGAAGACCGTCTGGTATTGTGTGATAGCAAACTGAATAGGAGTCGCTTTAAAGGAGTTATCGTACAAACTATTTCTTATGTGAACGCCACGTAAACTATTATATGACTGGTCAATTTTGTATTTCGACTTGGTGCCCTTCACCAGAGCGTGAAAATATTCGGAAAATTTTATTTCTCCAAAGTCATCGTCGGCCCATGCCTTATTCAATTTGTAATGAATGTAAATCGACATTTCCACGTAAAGTGCAGACATTTCCGCAACGTCAGCCTGTATTTGCGCAAACAGTTTGTCGTTCAAACATTTCTTTGCCAAGCCCATATTAACGCACGAATATGTTGTTGTTGTTTCATTATCTATTGTTTCTGAATGGGTACGTCTTACAGGGGGTCCCGGGTTACTCTCCACACTTTCGCAGGTGAGATCCCGCAAAAAGGGGTTTTTTGTTGACCTATAGCAGATTGCTGTTGGCCAGCGGATGGAGGTTTACCTTCCTTAGCAATACCTCCAGCTTTCTCCTCCTTGACGTCCTTTTAGAGGCGTGCCACCCTCTTTAAAAAAGAGTTTCTCCACAAAGTTCCAACGAGTTGCGGAGAATGGAAGTCACCCACGGCAGAGATCCGCATTACCGTGGAAAGGCTGTTTAAAACCGGCGGTCGCCTGGTATCCCGAGTTCGCATACTAGCGACTTAGGTCCCCCTTAGCCACGCAGCCCTCGGCGTATGCTGTTCCACCTTGGCTTGGGGTCCAATTTACTGCTGCTAAGTAGAAGGAATGAACACACCTCTGGCAGTTGCTTCAGTAAGACGAGAATCCAGTTTGGTGTACTGCGACCCTTACCTTCTTCCCGATCTACTTACTCCCATGCCAGGCATCTATACTTTTAGCCCAGCCGAAGCTAGGTTGGTCATCTCATAGAGGTAGTATACGCACTTGTGCAGGACCCCAGATTAACTACTTCTGCTCCGGAATCGGGCCCCCCGCCCCGCGGTTAAAATATATGTATAATATATTGACCGGGTGAGTGGAATCTAATGGTCGCATTAGGCAGGCCGCCCACCAAAGAAGTAAATGCATCGTGCATGCACTTCGCTTATGTTGTATAATAAACCCCTCCCCAAAAGGGCAATTGCGCTGTATACTGCCAAGTGAATTGCTTAAACTATAAATGAATTGTTTTTATCATGTCATCGCTCTATAAATATCTCCTCCAAATATCGGCCATTACTAAAATACTTGATGAAAAAGTTTTACATGCAATGCTCAATTGAAAATGCTTGCAGCATGTTCAGTTCCCTAGCGGCAGACTACTGAAACATTCACTAATGTAGGAATTTAGTGGAATATTTGGAACCTCTTTTAAAAACTTTGTTCCTTTTTGGCGCAAGAACGTTGAAAGTAAAAGCCGTCCCTGGAATACGATACTGCCACGCCTCCAAATCCAACGAGAAGTCTCTTTTGAAGCATTTAGCAATCTTCTTAATTAATTCTAATGTTCAATATTCCTAATTTTTACATATTTCGCGATTCCATATCGACTTTTTATTTTTTATACGTGTATTTCACATTCTTTTTTCAGTTTCTGATATTTTAATTTCGTTGTAATCTCTTTGGTGTATTTCATACTTGTGCGTTCTTATTTTCTTTTTGCATTTTTATTTCTATATTCTAGTTAGCCTTAGTGGTTTTTCTTTTTTTACTTTTGGATTAGCTTAAATTAGCTTCATCAATCGTTGACATCTTGATGTAGCCTCAAAACCGATTAAGTAATAGTAGATAATAATAAATAATAATACAATACTATTAACTTCTAGCTGGCTTCAAGTCTAACTTTAAGCCATCAAGAGAGTATGCAAAAATAAGATATGGAAAATTTTATGGAACAGGCATACGTAGTCGATTGGGAGTCCTCGAAATAGGCCGTATATTTTTACCACTTGATTTATTTATTTATATTTGCTTTAAAAATATATTCAAAATCCTATTAATACAATTTAATCAAAATTCAAGAATCCAAAATTAAGAGTAACAAATTCAAATATTTATTGAAATTGTAAAAATTTAAGTAAAGCAACACACGTTTGTGTTACTATGTACATTTTGACATAGGAATATGAAAACAAATTACATTAAAAAATCTATTAAGGAAATGATCTCCTTTGAGGGAGAAGGCTAAACTAATTCTCATCTAGGTCTTATAGTAATTGTAAAAAAAAAAATAAGTAAAGCGTAATTAAGTCTAAATTAAAAACAAAGAGGGTGAAATTAATAATATATAGAGGAGTGAGAATGCAAATAGACATTGTAAAATAAGGTAAAGGGGACTAGCTACCTAATATGGGGCATGTGAAAATTTTGTGTGTTTTCAGTTAAAATAATTACGGTTCTATAAAAATTATGTCTATGGGGGTAGAGGAGAATTATTATTTCTGTAGAATTTTTTATTCGTTTGTTCTATATACATATAAATATATGATGTAAAATTATATTGTACTAGTACACAATACATACATTCTTATAGGTACCTATGTACTTAAAAAATTGTAAAATATACATTCAGAGAATATCAGTCGAATTGTAAATTAACGACTGGTTGTGCTCAATTAAGTCTGCTTATTCTTTTGGGGTGTAAAGTAAATTTTTTTCAAAGATTATGTCGAAGTGATTCGTAATAATTTTTCAAAATTTTTACGAAAGTCGTCAGTGATTTTACTTAGAGCGGATTGAGGAAGGTCCGACCGGGCTCTATCTATTAGGAAATACTCGACCAAATCGTAGTTCTGAAACTATTTCATCAGATGGCATGCAAACCAAACTGATTTCCTTTTTCAGCCCCCACGCCAATGAACAATGAGAGAACAACTTCAGCCGTCTTCTCAACATCCTCCTTTTGCTTCTTCCTGAATGACAAGATCCAGAATTGCGAGTCTTAGTAAGACCTCAAGGGCGGCTGTGGCGGTGACGGATGCCTAGGTATGGTATCGGTTCACAGTCCACACTTTCATCCTGGATCACTGTACACAAGAGACGTATGCCAGAAGGTGGTGTCTTACTATCGAGGAGTGAACTCAAAATTCCATGACCCATTTGCTTTCTGTATTACATTGGCTTGAATTCTCATATGTTAGGACTGGTGGTCTGGTGTGTTTTGTTTAGGTGCTGAAAAGTACCATTTGAAAACTGCCTTCGAGGTCGATTCAGAGAAAATAAATATGATGATTAAACTGCGAAAAGGCGGGTATAATCTTACGTTAGACGTATAATTTATTGCGATAACATCTTTTTTATTTTTTTCTAATAATGTCTGAATTTTAAAATGCTACAAGTATATAGATACCTACTTATATTTTTCCTATTCTGAATATAAATTACAATCATTTATTAAAGCAATCGAAATTAGAAATTTAATTGTTCCAAAAATCAAATTTGTAAATATATTCGAATCACCACAAAAATTAAATTATCCACAGTACACTTATCGATAAATCATTACTAAACCCCAAAAATGTAAATAAAGGTATTAAAGTTGAATTTATCAAAAAAAAAAAAAACTTAATTTAAATAAAAAATAGCTACACCTGTCGTTTAAGTGACCAAAAATATGCTTAGAGCAATATATGTATAATAATAATACAAATGCAGTAAAAAATTAACTATTTTCAATAAATTACTGTGTCCATATTGAAATAAAGAAGCAAACAAATAACTGTTAACAAAATGAGGGAAAAAACTTGTAGATTGTCTTTCTGTACTTGAGTTAAACAATCAGAAAAAAAAGGTTTCTTCAGAAGGGAAAAACAAGGTGAAGAGTATTATTACAGGTAAAATATGTACATACATACATAATATAGTTAATTGTGGAAAGGATGATATCGCTCCTGTAGCATGGATTGTTTTTTTTTTTTAAAGTGTGTGCATGTATACCTACTTTAGAAAGTTTCATAAAATTCGTCGATGAAATCGAGAAGCTATTGTAGTTAGAGAAAAAAATATAAAATAATTAAAATTCAAAAGCGAAATGAAATATGTAAAATAAAAATATATGAAAAATATCAATTGAGGAAAGCGATAAATATGTTTTTCTTATTATTATTCTCTAGAGAGTTGATACCATTCTTTGGTGACTATCGAATCCCAAAATAAGAAATTTAATAAAATATAAATTTCAAGATAGACAACATATTATAATTTATTAAGTAAATATGTAATAAATGAACCAATATTAACAATTGTAACTAGATGGCTCTAAGATTAACTCTGATATTTAACAATTATTCTCTCCCGCCGGCCGTTCAATTGAAGTTATATTGGACGAAGTTAGTTCTGATCATTTTATAATCAATGCCGATGTACCCCAAGGCTCTGTGCTCTCTCCTACTCTCTTCCTAATTTTTATTAATGATCTGCTGGCTCTAACTTTCAATCCTATTCATAGTTTTGCAGACAACAGGTACACCCTTGATTTCATGTACTCGGTCGATACTATAACTGATTCCCGTGGGAATGCTATAGTTGATAAACGATATCATATGTTTAGCTCACTAAATTATGACCTTATAATAATACTCGCTTGGGACAGAGCAAATCGGATCTTGTTTAATGCTTCCAAACCTCAATGTTGTCTGCTATCACTCAAACGTACTACAACACCCGCTCAAAACATTTCCGTCGATGGAGAAGATAACACAAACTCGCCATATCTTAATATCTTACGAGGCATTGAAATAGCCAACAATCTAAGTTGGTCCGATCATATTTTTGCTATTGCCAAAAGCGCGATGAAATACCTGGGCTTCTTGGAAAAGATGCAAGAAATATTTTACTCCATCAGACTTGGCTCAAATCTACATGTCTCATATTAGGCCTAGATTAGAATATAACTCCCATATTTGGGCAGAGGTTGGACGCACTACATTGGCTGTGTTAGATGAAGTCCAAAAGAAAGCCTTCCGGTTAATTACCAATAGCAACTTTTGATTCCCTAGAGCACAGGCGTAATGTCGGATGTCTGTCTCTTTTTAATCGCTACTTGCTCTGACAAAATATCTAACCTGATCCCTTGTAGTATTCTTCCTATGTGCACCACACGAGCTGTAACCCGAACTCACCCTCGCACTCGAAGTCAGATTCGGTCGTATGTGAAATACCGTGAATTCTTCATAAGCAGAACGTACGAATGTGAAACAGTTTGTCATTCTCTGTACCCCCCCCCCCCCCCACCAAGTTATGAGCCACAAATATTTAAGGGTCACCTACTTAAGTTTTAAAGAAACAAAATTAAGCAATTTCTGTCGACCTGCCCCTAAAAGTAGGTATGATGGACAGAGAAAGGAACACAAATATTGTATTGCCATCTATTTCTATTCTATATATTAATTTGGAAAACCACTGAACTGAAACTGGACTATGGTGTATTCTGTATAGAATTTATTTATTAGCGGAATAAAGTAGTTAAGCCAAAAAGAGACAACTATATAAGAAAAGTGATCCCATAATAATGTCAAATAAAGTAACCAATTATTATCAGCAGTCCCAGTGGAAAAAGAGTGCAATTGGCAATACTGAAACTGAACTTTGACACATGACAGTTCTTTCATTCTCATGAGTTTTTGGATGATTTATGTCGAAATTATAATTTTTTATCAATTTCCCTACAACCAAAATGTTTTCAAGACTTTACAGCAAGCGAAATACGAAGCTCTGTCGAATTTGCTTAAAAATCAGTGAAAATCCTCTTAATATTTTCGGCAACATTCACGTAAATAGTGACAAAATATTAAAGGAATGTCTTGAAGAAATGTGTGATATTGTGGTAAGATATAATTCAATTTAATTAATATTACTGGCAGATTTTATAAAAAAAAACTATTATTGCAGATTTCCCCAGAAGACAATCTTCCTGTATCTATTTGCGTAAAATGTATTGGACAACTTGAACAAAGTTACAGTTTTCGAATGTTAGCACAACAAAATGATATTATCCTTCACAAAATAGTTGATGGAAAAAAGAAAACAGAGACTGTAACAATCATAGCAAGTTCAGCAACTGAATTAATGAATATCCAGGAAGATTCCCAATGTAACGATTTGTCAACAAACTCGATTGATGAATGCACTGAAGCAGTAGAACACTTGTATAATCATCAGGCTAGGGATTATATTCTGGAAAATAGTTTCATTGTTGGGGATGAATTAGCTGGCGATGAATTTGCTGCAGAGCATGAGATAATTGCTGAAGATGAGATAATGGCAGAAGATGAGATAATTGTAGACGATGGTTATGTATATAATGATGATTCAAGGGAAGAGGTATTTCAAGAAACAGAGGAAACGCAATTTGACCGATCACTGGAATATCCCAATCCTCAAAAGAAGAAAATAAAGAAAAAAAGGCAAATGAAAAAGAAACCAAGAAAACAAAGAGAAAAGAATCTTAACAAAATCTACGGATGTCAATTTTGTGGACGGAAATTTGCTTATCTTAAGACTAAAGATAACCACGAAGATAGCCACAAATGTCCAATATGTGAAAAAGTAATCAATACCAGTTATCATCTAAGTAGGCATATTTATATGCATACGAATGTAAAGAGCTTTAAATGCAGTAAGTGTGATAAACAGTATATAACACGAGCAGAAATGAATCGACACCTCAAAACCCATGAACAACTTAATTATAAATTCAAATGCGTCTACTGCAATAAAAGTTTTCATGAAATCGGTGTGCTTAATCGTCACACAAGCACTGTACATTTTATTGAGCGAAAACATGAATGCAATATTTGTGGTAGACGTTTTATATCACCATGCAAAGTTCGACTACATCAGACGAGTAAAATATGCTCAAAATCATCTTTGGTGCAAAGTTTGACAATTAAAGAAGAAATTAATCTAGAAGATTCTCAGTGCATTCAAAGCATGGATAGCACTAGTGATCAGAATTATCAGGAAAATGACATGGATAATGTTTGCGTTGATATTCTGGATGATCATTTATGACAGTTTTAATAAAAAGTTTTAAAGCCACCAAGTCTTTCTTCATCTCTAGACTAGACTACGTATTTAAGAGGGAAAATTCGGAAAAAAAATCTCTAGCAATATAATGAATTTATGAAGATGGCTTAAGTCAATAAGGGCCACTCGTTGTTATATCCTTTCTTGGTGGAAAAAATTTTCACGGTAGGTCAAAAGAGTTAACACTTGTTGAATTTGCAGATGCAGCGAAGATCACTGCGAAACTTATGAATTCTATTAACTCATTATTTTAGTGATTGAAACCAAATCACAGACATAATATGTCTTGTCTTACCGACTGATTGGGATGAAATTTCCTATAGGAAAATATTGCAAATTTTGAGCAGCCGCTTCACCCAAAATCAGAATATAAAATATGAGTAATAAATACTAACATAAAACCAGTAAAAATCATGTACCCTTTTAGACAGTGATACTTTTTTCACTGGGGAATTTCCTTTTCCCTATTCACTCAATAAAGCACACAATTTGGCATTGATTCGCCTGGAAAGATTATGCGATTCTGTTTTTATTGGTCACTCTTTCTTTGGGAGCGTTAGGACTATCTAAACTTGCTTGAGTCAGCCCTTGAATTTTGATCCTTCTGCGTGTGGTTCTTGGCATTCTTGAATGCACTTGCTCGTCCACTAATGCACAGATAGTCTATCAATGCTGTGGCCGCGGATCCAATCTTAAGCTCTATACTTGAATGGAATCTAAGCTTGCAAGAAGATGTATGTATATAAAACCCTTCTATATTTTTCAAATTATTCATAAATCATGCTTCTGTCGGTCTTTTAACAAGTGAATTATTTTTATATACAAAAACCGACAGGCTTCAATGAAGATACGATTGTTTTTTTTTTTTTTATGAGAAAAAAGTTAGGTGCATTTAAAAGCTGTCTATTGCGCAAAAAGTTCTGTTTAAAATTCAAATTGTAAATAACAATTATGTAAACCACTTGTCA
The DNA here is from genome assembly GCA_963930735.1 of Dioctria linearis. Taxonomy (NCBI): domain Eukaryota; kingdom Metazoa; phylum Arthropoda; class Insecta; order Diptera; family Asilidae; genus Dioctria; species Dioctria linearis. The sequence continues at coordinate 259,823,852 of OZ005742.1, read as the reverse complement.
TTGGTCGGTTTCACTGTGATTAAAGTGACCACTACTCTTGAATAGCTTTTTCCTCACTTCTTGCAACCAATATCTCTTCCTGATAAAGCCGTGTAAATGTATCAAATGGTGCATTCCAAAACCTAACGTGGTTGTTTTAGGATAAGTTGAAATATTAATGAATTTCCTGCCATTTCGGCAATAGAGACCAATGAAAAAGCTGATTAAAAGGCGAAACGGGGAAAGCCAAACAACCTTGATTTTTCTATTTTGGGGCCAAAGCAATTAGTAAAAATAGCTGATTTGAGTTTTCAATACGAAAATATTTTATTATATTTATTATACGTTGTGATATAATAAATGTATGACGTAAAGTGCAAATTTTTCCGCTACCTTTCGGCCTTGAATGAAGAGTATCGAATATTTTAGCTTTAAAACTTTTTATTCAAAATTTTATCATAAATAATCATGCTCGACATTAATCCAATTTTCTGTGTTATTTGTATGATGATTTTCATCATTTGTATTCTCATTGGTTTCGAAGAACTGGTAGTCCTCTAATGTATATTCGCCATATTCTAGAGTTTTCAGAGATTTTACATGTAAACATTTTTTACTTCGTTGAAGTTGCCTAAGTTTTGAAGGTGTCATTAAGAATTTCCCACAAATATTGCATTTGTGTTTCATTTCATGGAAACTTTTATTACAGTAATTGCATTTGAATATATAGTTTAGTTGTTCATGTGTTTTAAGGTGCCGATTCAATTCTGCTTGTGTTATGTAACCGTTTTAAACATTTCTCACATTTATATATTTTTTCATTTGTGCGCATATATAAATGTCTAGTCAGGCGGTATTCGCTGCAAAATGTTCTTTCACACATTTTGTATCGAAGTCTGACTTTATGATTATTTTTGCTCTTAATATAAGCAAATTTAGAATTGGCATTCAAATTTCGCTACGGGCTTTTCTTTCTTTTTTCGATGGCTTTTGTTTCTAGAATTGAAATACTTTTGGCCTTCTTCAAATGCCGTTCCTTCATTAACTGTTCAACACCTCTTCCTCAGTATATTCAAAATAATTTTCTACAACTATTTCATCCTCTGCAATTAATTTATCCTCTATTGTATGATCTCCACCCTGATCTTTTTCATCATTACAGAAGTTTCATATGGCTTCAATGCATTCGCTACTTGAATTTGTTGATGAATTATTTTCATTACTGTATACACTTTCAAAATTTTCGTTGAAGCGTATATACCTATTTACTATTTTTTGTCCTTCTTTGATGCTCCCATCATACTCTTTTATCATTTGCTTTTTACTTGTGAGGATTCTGTGTAGAAAACTATCATTTTTTTGTGCAACAGTCGAAATGTGTAAGCCTTTTCTAGTAGTTCTGTGCATTTTTGGCAAACAGATTCAGGAAGATTGTGTCCTACAGCGATCTGCATTGTAATGATTAGCACATTAGATCATGTTAATAAATACACTATTATTACTTACAGAAATGCAGCAAATTTCTTCAACGCATTTCTTTAATGTAAAAGTATATAGTGACAGTGACATTAAGTGATTTTCTTCAAAAATATTAACGGGATTTTCACAGCTTTTGAGGCATATTCGGCAGATCTTGTTATAAATTCTTGCGAACATTTTATTTTGATGTAATTAATTAATTAATTAACAATGTATTTATTTACACTTATGACTTTTCACGTTGTTATTTACAAGCAATCTTCTTCTTCTTCTATTCTATTGTGTAAGTAAAATTCATGTACGTGTGATAAGCATTTATTTTGTACAAGAGAGGCGTTTGCACTTTTATGGTTTCAGTTTGAATTTCTGAGCTTTCAAATTTTACGGTGTTGTTTTAGTGATTTTGTGGTAATGAACTCATTAAAAGTGACGTAGACTTTATAATAGTGGGCAACAGTAGTGAAATATTGTTTTGTGGAAGAAATTTTATATAATCGAGACTCCAGTCTTGAATTATTGTAATGAAGTGAGCTGTGCTGTGCTGGAGAAACAATCGGCTTTGTTCTCGTAGGAAATCATTGTTCAGGTAAGTTCAATTGTTTAAATAATAAATTCTAGTATTTTAAATAAAATAAGATTGAAATAATTATAAAAATAAACAGCCATGATAAAAAAAATGTAGCAAAAACTCATGATACAAAGATTAACAAGGTTATGGCCGGAAAATCTGTCAATTTGTTGCTTGCCTCCTTTGGCGATAATTGTCAGAAATTTTTGTTCGCCTCAATTTCAATCGTCTTTATCAAAGTGAAAAAACAAAATTCTAATTGGATATTTCTTTACCTTCCCACTGGCACGTAATTACTTTTTCCGAAGGGATTTAAACGAAGAAACTAATGTTTTGTTAAATATTTTAATAACAAGTATGGCCGATTTAAGTGTTGCAACGTTTTTTGGGGACAAATGTCATTTCCAGCTAATTGTTTTGATTTTTTCGTGTTATATTGACGGTAATACGTTTTGAATAAAGTGAAATATTTAATAAAAACATCAGTTTCGTCGTATAAATCACTTCGGGAAAAGTAATTATCTGCTGCTGGTCATTCCGTCATAAAATGCATATGCATGAGAAACGTGTCGTTGGAAAGTTTTTAGCATTGCACATTATGGAAAATCAAACACTTTCATGTTTAAAAATTTATATAAAATAAACAACGCTTGTGGTGACGATAATTCTAAAGCCTCTTTATAGGTCAAAATGTATCCTTTTAGGAAAAAAATAAGTAATTGTGAGTCTTTCAACAATATCGCGAAGAGTTTCTGCATTTTATTAAACTCTACCCAATTAGCTGTGAAATGAGAGTACAGCCTTCTGCCTTCCCTCAAGGCGAAATCTCCTTCCGCTGCAAAACATTGCTATGACTTTCTAATGAATGACAAATTTAAATGCATAATAATTAAACTTATGAATTTAATATAAAATGACAATATTTTGCCAAATTATTCCTCGTCCAGACAAGTAAAAAATTGTAATGCCGGAGGGGGGGGGGGAAGCAAAATGTTACACAACTGAGTTATAGCGTGATTAGTAAAATATTCTTTTTTCATTAAATATCCTATATTTTGAAAAGTACAGGAAATACGGTCATTTATGAATGTTAAACCACCCCCGTATTCCTCCCTAGTCCAGAGTTATGTTTATGAGGCTTCAAAATTGCGGTTTTAAAATTTTATTTATTTTTCCGTTATTTTTTTAAAAATACCCCACTAACATACATTTTTGTTACAAAATTTCGTAAGCCCAGAGTCTCCTCTTTATACCCTAGATGAAATCTATAGGGGTATACTAAGTTTGTCATTCCGTTTGTGACACCTCGAAATAATGATGGTAGAGCAAAATGGAGCATAATATTAAAAGTTATTTTGATTTTTGTATGTCCGTCCGTCTGTCCGTCTGTCCGTCAGTCAGTCTGTGTCTTGTACACGGACTTTTAAGAAAAGAGTAAAATTAAGTTCGAAAATGAGACAAATCGGGCAACTCCTTCGTGGGGTTGCCATACAAAAATTATGTTTTCTACTGTATATTTGAACACTGCCTGAGAACGCTTCGACGTAGAGAGTTGAAATTTGGTACATGGTGTTTTCATTCTACTAACAAATAAAATTTCGAAAGTTGACTAAATCAGGTAACTCGTTCTTGGTGCTGCTATAGAAAAATTTAGGTTTTTTCGTATACAGTGAAAACGATCAGTCCAAGAAATTGTTATTGTACTTAAAACTTCTTCAGAATACGAAATCCTATAATATTGGTTAAAATCTTTTTTTCTGTCCGACAAACCGTTTTAGAAATGTATGCGAAAAACCACTTCAAAAATCAAACTTGCACAGAAGGGTGACAATGCCCATACAGGCAATCTAGGGTATCATAAGAATTGATCTTAGACCAATTCTAGCTTTTTTTCTTGTTTATTTAACATACCCTATTACACTTATGTCTTATCTGACGGTTAAGGAGCTGTTAGCTCTTAACTTATTCAGATCACAGATAATTTGTTCCTTTAGTAACTGAAATCACAGATAATTTGTTCCTTTAGTAATTGAAAACATGCCTTTTTAAATAATATCGTCGAATTTTGGTATGACCTGAATAGGTTAAGAGTTAATAATATGAAAGAAAGTGTCATTCAATTACGAAAAAAAAACGGGAAAAAATATAATGTAAAACTTTGTTTTTTTGGCTCATTATTTTCAGTACTCAATTGGTATTAATTTTTCAAAGAAAGTGAGTACTATCTACATAGCTGTGCTTACGAAAGGAAACACATTTGAATTCTTATAAAAAAAAAATTTATTTACAACACACAAATATTGCATAAACATTATGACGGAATAGTTTCGAATTAACTTTTAATTGAAGATTTACAATTAATTAATTAAAATCAAATTTATTTTAGAACCAAATTCGTATATATAACAAATCTACAGACGTGATACATTTCATTGGCTCATTGATGTCTGCTAGCCGATATACATATATATATATTTGTCTTGCCAGCAGACATATAGTTATTAGGTCTGTAAATGTGGTATTTAATACTTAATCTTCAGCCTCCAGTTAAGAAAATCTAGAATTTATTTTATGTATGTTGTGTAAAAATTAAATTTTTATATTTAAAATCATTTTGACTAGCCTGAAGTTTTTATAAATAATTTCTTACATTTGGTTTTATATATGTACTTACTAAAACAAAAGTTGCATCGCAGTAGAATGATAAATTTTATTTAGTTTTTTTTTGTGGTACCTATATATGAAAATCATTATAACTTTCAAAATATTGTTTCCATGCCATTTTTATACATTTGTATACTAAGTTTGTCATTCCGTTTGTAACGCATAGAAATAATGTTAGTAGAATAAAATGAATTGGACACCCATCCATAATATTCAAGTAATTTTGATTTTTGTATGTCCGTGCATTCGTCTGTCTGTCCGCACGATAGCTCGAGAGCACGTTCACTTATAGAGTTTAAATTTTGCACATTGGCTTTTAAAAAAAAAAATATCATTAAGTTCGAAAATCGGACAAATCGGGTAACTCCTTCGTAGGGTTGCCATACAAAAATTTCGTTTTTCACTATATATTTGGAATCTGCCCCAAAACCCGTCGACGTATAGAACTGAAATTTGGTACATTGAGTTTTAATAGCAATAGTAAATATAATTTCAAAAATGGACTAAACCGGGCAAACCCTTTAGGATTTTTACGCATACTGTGAAAATGATTAACGTTTCCATTATACAGAAAACTTCTTTAGAATATGAAATCCTACGAAATTGGTCCGACGAACCGTTCTAGAAACATATGCGAAAAATCAATTCAATAATCAAACTTGCATCAGATGGGCACCATACGTAATTTCATCGGTGGTATCTTAAGAATTGGTATTTTTTACTTGTTAATGTCTGCCTAATTACTTACGTGAATTTCTTTTATTTTAGATGGTGTGCCGGAGGGAACAATTCTACATCCCTTACTAGTTTAAAATTTTAAAGCTTCTGTATCTTATTTTAATCGAAAAAAATCTCCAACTCCCTTTTATATGTCAAATATTTTACGTTGATATCATCATTCCACTCACAATTAGTCTAATATAGTTACCACTAATTTTTTTTTATTTATACACACTAATAACTTTGCCTCTTTTTTCGGGCTCCCCAATCTTCTTTTATCATATCTGAAGCTTTTTCTCCTATCATTATAACAGGTGCATTAGGATTCCCATTCACAATTGTCGGCATAATACTTGCATCAACAACTCTTAATCCTGAAACACCATAAACACGAAGTCTTGAATCTACTACAGCATCTGGATCTGAACTTGGTCCCATCTTACACGTTCCCGTAGGATGATAAATTGTAAATGTGAATTCTTTTACACAACATGCCCAATATTCGTCAGACATAAATTTCAAATGATGACAATTCGGAAACGGTATTGAATGAACTCGAGATCCGTATATTTGAAATGCTTTAGTCGCTGATATGTTTACGGCTATTTTAATACCTTCGACCAGCACGTCAATATCTTTCTGATGGGCGAAGTAATTTGGTTCGATTTTCGGTGGTTGAAGTGGATTGCGACTATGTAATCTTACCCAACCGGTACTCTTTGGTCGAAGTAGTAAAGGTAAAATTGTCCATGTTTCTGAATTTGTTAGAATTAGAGGTTTGTACACTGTATTGAAAAATTCATCTCTAAGATTTAGAACCTCTTTAATTACATCAGCTGAATAAGAACTTATAAAACTGGGAATTAAATGAAATTGTACATCAGGCCAATCTTCTGAAGGATCTTGAAATTTCGAATTGACGAAAGCAACACCGTCAACACCGGAAGATGTTAATGGTCCCGCTTTATGGGCTATATATTCCACAATAACACCGAAATTCTGAAATATACTTTCAGTCATTAGGATCGAATCATTTACAACAAATGTTAGACCAGCAAAACCGACATGATCTTGGAGATTATTTCCAACTGATAGATCTGATATGATTGGAATTTGAAATTTTGCAAGATGATCAGCTGGACCAATACCGGATAGCATAAGAAGTTGTGGACTATTGATAGCACCGGCAGACAATATAATTTCTTTATTTGCTAAAATTTTATACTTGATATTGTTCTTAACAAATTTCACTGCATACGCTCGTCGTTTACTGTCTATTAGAATTTTCGTTGCTTGCGCATGCATAATAATATCGAAATTTTTCCTTAAACGAACTGGCCGAAGAAACGCTTTGGCTGTACTACATCGTGAACCATTACGAATTGTTGATTGGGTTATCATAAATCCAGTTTGCTTTGCTCCATTTATATCACGATTCTCATAACCCATCTCTAATCCAGCTTCAATAAAGGCAGTAGAAAAAGGTGAACGCCATGGTGATTCTTGTACTGTTAAATAGCCACCAGTCGCGTGATATGGTGTTCGAGCCAAATATGGATTTTGAACATCTTCTGATTTGAGGAAATATTTTAAAACTTCAGAATATCCCCATCCAGGATTTCCTTGCTGTTCCCATGAATCATAGTCTTTGCGATTTCCACGTAAATATACCATAGCATTTAGAACGCTTGATCCTCCTAGAACCTTTCCTCTCGGCCAGAAGCAACGATCTCCTTTCATTGCCGTACAATAGGAGCGATCCACAGATGGAGTTGTTGTATACTTCCAGTCCATATGTGTAAGTTGTAGAAATCCCGCTAATGCTGGAATATCGGATAGTTCACTTTCATCTCCTCCAGCCTCGAGTAATAATACTGTCCAGTTACGGTTTTCAGATAAACGAGATGCAACTACTGCTCCGGCTGAGCCTCCACCAATTATGATGAAGTCATAGTGTGGCCGAATCTGAAAAAAATATTTTTCTATTAAAAAAGAAAGGAGAAGAAGTAATATAATAATTTTAATTATTTAATTCGTGAGACTGCCGGATTATTGGGTTTTCGACGAACCTCTTTAAGTTAAATTCCACGTATAAACAGAAATGCAATTTACAATTTTGTAATTACATATATGTAGTCTGTACACTACCCGTTACCACCCCACCACTAAATATTATGTAAACTGAATTATGGAAAGTTTTTCAAAAACACTGTTATTTTCCAAGAATAGATTTTTGTGAAAAAATTATAACTTCTTAAAATGCATCTTTGTTCAGTTTTATATTTAAATTCGAAGAAAGGTCTTTTTCGAACTCGACTTTCGAAAATGTCTATTCCAAATTTAATGGTACATTTTTAGAATTATGGCTCTTAAATCAAAGGTAATCTTCTTCAGGAAAAAATAGTTTGTCTTAATATCTGACTGGATATGCAGCCAGGTAGTGGCGATCCACGGGGAAATGTACCTCCACATGATTTTTGTTTTTATCATATAACAAAAAGTAATTCGAAATCATTGGGGATCTCGTGGATCCCTTGATATAACCCTCTAAAGAACCGTTCTTTTGGAAAAATTGTATCTATACAAAGATATCATCTATGCTTATGCAAAATTTGTGAGTTTTTTTTCGCATATGAATGCCCGTGAATTTCGAAAATCTTCGAGTTTCAACACTTGGAAAACGAAGTAAATGTTATTTGTTTGTTGTATATTAGATTGTTAGATTGAATTAACGGCTTGCCATTGGTTAGGCTATGTTTAAATAGAACACTGTTCCTTTGTTTGAATTCTTATGCTAAATATTATTTGAAATAAATAGTTTGATTTCAAAATTAGCTCAATTACGCCTGTTCTTGAACCATCCGCAGATTGCCTAGTCTCACATTACTCATTAGGTCGTCATTAAAAAAAAGCAGAGGCAAGACCTTACTGAATTTCTTCGTAACATCGTTGTTTTTTTATAAACTTAAGGTATACACACCACAATCGGTTCCGTAATCCTCGATTTTGGATCAATATTTTGATATTTATAGTAGTTAATACCAATCGCTAGTAGTGGAATTATACCAAAAATGGACGTAACTGCTGTAAAAGCCACCATATTGTCACGATAATGTCAAATCCAAACCTCCACGCTCCGCCTCTATTTTAAGTCTTTTGTTCTCGATAAGAATTTTTGGAGTGTAATTTCGAACTCCTCGCCGAGCAGGTTTAAATTGTTCTTTGGCTTTTGTATCCTCTTCCAGAATGTCCAAATAAGACTTTATGTACAAATGATGATTTAAATAGTCTCTTTGCTTATTTACTGAATTGCTGGAGGATGATGATGATGATTTTGATATAACGTCGAAGATGAACAGTTCAACTGTTCTGTTGAAGATGATCGAAAAGTTGTTAAACTTGTGAGCTTTTTAAACGTAATTGTCTTTCGAAAATAATGCTCGATGGTAAAGAAGGTACTGAAGAAATTTAATGTTTCAGTTTGTTATTGGCGTTATTGTTGTTGCTGGTGTTCTGGTGGCGGCTATTTTGCTTATATCCTGCAGATTATGAATCATATCGACTTCTCTTGGTTTATGTTATTTGCAGCCTGCCTGAAAATGAAAATTGGAAAAATTAAATTATTAGATTTAGTCATAATTTGCAATTACAGTCTCGTAGATTTAAATGTAAATTAATAGAGAAAGTGTAAAGCTTAAGTGTTCAAATATATTTGTGTGAATCATTGACTTTGTTCGAAAAATAAATCAAAGTAGACAGGGAAAGTCATTTGGTATGAGATCAGAGAGGAAATATTAGTGGAAGAGAGAGAGGTTTAAAAACAATATAGAAACCAAAGCATTTCCACATTGCAAATAGGTATATACTTTAGTACCGCATTTTTGCAAATATAATTGCTGTTTACTGCTTGAATTATGAGCAAAGCATTTCGAGTTCATCGTTCTTCATCTGCTACATAAGAATATTGTCTACCCAAGGAAAGGTCTGTGCGGGTTTTCTTTGAAAAGTGATTAAATTAATTTCGTGGTGAATGTTAAAAATTTTTTTCATGAATTTACGTGTCATTAAAGCTAAACTTTTCCTTTTCAAGCCTGAACTTTATATAGAATTTATTCGGGGTCAAAAGAGATAGTTCTATCGCTTCATTCAATTCCATCTAAATCGGTTTCGTGCCTCTTGAAAGTTCGATCTTGGTTGAATATGTTGGTGTATTTTATTTTCCAACCGTTGGTATCTCCGACTGGATCTAGAAGTCTTCTCTATAAATGCAGACTTTGAGTAGATCCCACGGACATGTAAATATATATAAATGGACTGCTTTTTGAACCAAAAATGCATGAAAGAAAATGGCACCACTTTCATATTCCTGTCTCTTACCGTGAGAGCATACTTTCCCACTGAACTGTAACGATTGGGAATAAGAAATTGCTTGAGGTTCAGCAGTATTTCCAATCAAAACAGCCTTGTAAAAAACACTTCCTACAACTCATAATTAAAATTTAAAAATATAAATAGTCCCAAATACTTTTGTGGTTAATTCGATAAATCCCACTGACATGCATATTAGTAAATTCCCAAATAATTTAAATATAGCGCCAGTTTACGACAGTTGGTAGCATTGACAGTGGTAGCATATGAAACAGGAGATCAGTCAGTCCATTTATATACAGGTTGGGCCAAAAGTCACCATGGGGGCCAAAAGTCACCATGGGGGCCAAAAGTCACCATGGGGTTTAAAAATTTAATAACTTTTTCGTTTATATATTTTTTTTATTTTTTTTTTTTAGATTATATAAATAACATCTGGAGAATAAATAATGGAGAGATTCACAACTGAACAAAGAACCAGAATAATACAGGGTGGGCCAAAAGTCACCATGGGGTTTAAAAATGCTCTTTGCGTTAAAATAATTGATCGCTGATTTAAGTAATAAAATTCTATTATTCTGGTTCTTTGTTCAGTTGTGAATCTCTCCATTTTTATTCTCCAGATGTTATTTATATAATCTAAAAAAAAAAAAAATAAAAAAAATATATAAACGAAAAAGTTATTAAATTTTTAAACCCCATGGTGACTTTTGGCCCCCATGGTGACTTTTGGCCCACCCTGTACATGTCAGTGGTAGAGCCTTAATTGATATTTTCTCTTTTGTTTGGCCCCGAAATCTACATTGCTTGTCTAGGTAATTAAATTAATTAAAATAGGAAAAAAACTGATGTTGATATTAATCGAATTTCGTTATCAATGGATTATTCTTATCTGTTGGGCTTTTAAAAATTTTGTATTTCATCCCACTTATCTCTATCGATACAAACCAGGTTTAATAGCAAATCCAGAAAAATAGAATCCCACAAGAAGTATCTATGAGCATTAAAATCCTGCAAGGCAAAGTTCCAAAAAAAAAAGTCCCGAAAGGAAAAATTCCGAAATTCGAAATTTATACAAAAAGTATGCTAAACCTCGAAAACAATTCGGAAAAAGTTAAATTATTCAATCAATATAGGTTGTTGTCGAAACTCCGAAATAATAATCTCGAAAATCGGAATACTGATCATCAAAGTTGAGTTATAATGAATTACTTTAGTATTCCGGCATAAATGTGGCATAAATAACTCTCGAATTTTGCTGGATATTTTGTGCAAAAGACACAATGGTTTACGGATATGGCACTTTAATGCCCAGAGCATACTGCCGAAGATCGATGAGTTTAAAGAGGTTTTCAATGCTTCCTTATTAGACGTGATATGCATATCAGAAACATGGTTAAAGGCTCATATTACCGATGAGATTATTGCTCTTACTGGTTATAGGTTTTTTCGCAACGATCGGTTTAATCGTACTGGTGGAGGAGTAGCTATCTTTCTGAGAAATTCTTTCGTGACCGTATTGTTTTTTCTTTCTGATCCCGGTGCTGAAATAGAATATATATTTGTTGAAATATTTGCCGGTAGTGATAAGTGCTTGTTGGATTCTGTGTACAGGCCTCCTCATTCAACTGAATTTAGTCCTCTTAACAATTTTCTTGCAGCTGTCTGTCATGCTTACCAACATATTATAATAGCAGGAGACTTTCATGTAGACGTGTTGAATGACACAAATAACGGCAATCCTGTTCATGAAGTGATTGGGTCTTATAGTTTATCTTTAATAAACTCTCTTCCTACTCATTTCACATCAACATCTTTCACTTTACTTGATCTTTTTCTTGTAGCCGACCAAAATCGGGTGATGTATCAAAATCAGCTGTCATTTTCAGCATTCTCAAAGCATGATTTCATATTTCTAACATATTATATTGATCTTAGTTGGAGTAGTGAATCCCATGTATTCACATATCGAAATTTCAATGCCATAGATTGCGGCTCTCTTTTTCGGTGAAGCATCTGAGCTCCAGTGGAAATGTCTCAGACGAACAACATCCGTGCATGAACAGATATATTATTTTGAATATCTCATAAATTATTTGTTTGAGAAATATGTCCCTCTAAAGACCCACTATATTGCTGACACTAACTACCCCTGGTTTACATCTCGGATTCGGACATTAATCCTACAGAGAAATATTGCTTACGGAAGGTGGAAACGTTTTCGAACACCAGAGTGCTGGGAGGCTTATCGTGTTTTGCGCAATGCTGTAAATCTGGAGATTAAATATTCTAAAAGACGCTACTTTGCTTACAAGTTTGATAGCAAGCTTCCTACTAAGATATTATGGTGAAATCTTAAGAACTTTGATCTCAATAGATATTGCAATCCAGATATAGATACTGACCTTGATGATCTCAATAACATGTTCGTTGGTACAGTGCCGGATGCATCATCGGATCCTCTTGAAATTCCTGCCTTTGATTCATCTTATGATGGATTTTCTTTTGCACAGGTTGACCAAGAGGAAGTTTCTAAAGCCGTTTTCTCGGTCACATCAAATGCTGTTGGTCTTGATAATAATATAGTACATCCCAAATTTATTAAACTGTTATTGCGTATTATTATATCTAATATGACGTTTATATTTAACACTATAATACTCACGTCTGTGTACCCTGAATCTTGGAAACTATCCAAGGTCATCCCCATCCCTAAGAATCCTAAACAGAATCCCCGAGTACCGACCCACCTCCATTTTATCTTTCTTGTCGAAGGTTTCTGAGCGGCTTATACATCAGCAAATACTTAAGTATATTGAAACAAATAACCTTATGTCCAATTTACAATATGGATTTAAACCTAAACACAGTTGTACGACAGCCCTACTAAAGATATCTGATGATATTCGCTTGTCTATGAATTCTGATATGATAACTGTTCTTTCTCTTTTAGATTTCTCCAAGGCTTTTGATAAAGTTAATCACTCACTTCTCATATACAAGCTTAAAAGATTGTTTAATTTCTCTAGTTGTGCTTGCAGGCTTATTTGGTCATATTTGGAAGACCGCCAGCAAAAGGTCTGCTGTGGTGAATACTCCTCTGAATTTTTACTTGTATGTAGTGGTGTTCCACAGGGGTCAATCCTCGGGCCCTTGCTTTTTTCTGTGTTCATAAATGACATTTCTTCAGTCATTTTGAATTGTAAATTTCACTTGTATGCTGATGATTGCCAGCTATATATTTCAAGACCACGTGGATTGATGGAGGTTGCGGTATGTAGATTGAATGAAGATCTTAGATTAATATCTTTGTGGGCACTACAGAATAAGCTTATTCTAAGCCCGTTAAAATCTAAAGTAATTCTATTATATAGAAATACTCTCGACATCACAGACTTTCCTGAGGTGATGTTAGATGAAACTCCTATTCCATACAGCAGGTCGGTAAGGAATCTTGGCATAATTTTTAACACTACACTTACGTGGTCTGACCATGTCAACAGTATTCTGTCTAAGATTTACGCAACGCTTTGTAAGCTTTCCGTTGCTTCTTTCGTTACTCCTCGAAATACAAGGCTCATGTTAGTGAAACAACTTATTGCTCCTTTGATTACCTACGGATGTGAATTGTTTTGCCAGCTAGATTCCTTCTCGTAAAGAAAAATCATTGTCGCGTTCAATTCGGCTGTTCGCTACGTGTACGGTCTGAGACGATATGACCATGTTTCTCCCTATGTAAAATCCGTCTTTGGATGCACCTTAAGAGCGTATCTTGATTCCAGGGTAATTCTATTTATGTATAATTTAATTGTAAAAAAGGTGCCTAGCTATCTACATGAAAAATTATTGTTTTCTCGGTCCAGTAGAACTGTGACGTTGAATGGGCCAAGTTTTAGTTATCGTTTAACTGAGCGTCCATTTTTCATTTATGCTACCAGGATGTGGAATACTTTACCTATGGAGATCAGAAAGAGTGGTGGCGGTGATTTCAGGGGCAAGATACTGGATTATTTCTCTTATTGATAATTATTTAATTAATACTTTTTTAATTTTAGTGATTACTACATGCATTAGTTTTTTTTTCCTCTTATTATTATTGTATAGATATAGTTTTAGCGCTATTAGTTTATCTTATTTTATTATTATTTTTCCTTGTCTATTCTATAGTTGACTCTAGCTCATAGTGCAGAAGATTATATTTGTTAAGTTTACCTACACATAATTAGAAAGCCAGGCTTTAATTGTGTAGATGTTGTTAATAAATAAATGAAAATGAAATGAAAACATGAATTGAAAGTCAGAAAAATTCAAACCTGTAATGAAAATTTTTAACTCAAAATTTCAGAAAACTCTTAAGAAAATTAAATTTAGTTAAAGATTTTGCATTGTATCAACTATTTTTTTTTTATTTTAATTTTTTTAATTTTGACCCTAATCGACATTTCGAAAGTTGACATTTCGTACACCCTCCCAGTATAGGTACCTCTCAATTGCCTCTGAATTACACATTTTGGGGTAATTCAAATTTATTTTTGAATTTAATTTTTTAGTTAAATTTTTTAATTTTTCGGAATTATGAAATTTCAGAATTAAAAAACAAATTCAATATTCGGTTCTTTGCCAGGGATTTTGAGTATTGAGCTGAAAAAATGATCCCCAGTATTTAATTTTTAAGATTTATTCTTTTCGGATTTTTAAGGATGCTCTTTTTTTATTATCGTCCTTATACACTTCTAGCTCAACTTTTTGAAAATCTGAATTTCAAAATCACTACAGGAATCGTTTTATAAAAATTTAACTAAGGTTTTTGTTATGAAATCTCGAAATTGAAAATCTCTAATGTCCGAAATCATGGATCTGTGAATTACGGAAATGTAATGTTTGGAATTTATATACGAGTTTGGTACAAAATCTCAGATTTTAAAAACTCAGTTACAAAATAAAATTCTAAGATTATGACTACTTTTTGGAAAAGGCGTAGGTTTGCTCTTTTTTTTTGGCACTTTACCTTGCAGGAGTTGGAAATATTCTTGATTGGCGTTTTAAATTTCAGAACTCAGTTCTCCCCGAGATTTCGATGCTATCTAAATTTTATACATATATTTTTATGATGGTTTGGTTATAAATTTTAAAATCTTGAAAAGCATAATTCTGAAATCCTAAAGATTTTAATTTTTTTATGCTCTTTAAGTGCAATCAATTTTTGGGCGTTTAGTATTTTTTGCGACCTTGTACTCCGCAATTTTAAATATTTTGTATCCCGAAAAGTATTTATGTTTATTTGAAGATTTTGCGGTTTTACATGATTCTAATATTGTAGCGATTTCAGGATTTTCAAATCCGCCTTTTCGTTATCATTTCATCTAACAGTAGTAGTAACTCTCCACGAACATACTGATAATTTAATCTCCTTGATGTGCAAATTGCGATTTACAGAAACCCTCAATGCCAAATCCCAGACCACGGAAATCGCCGGTATATATAAAATACCCGACAGTTTAGTCCCGTAAATTAACATGTACATAGGTATAGGTAGGTACTTGTTTTTCCTTATACCTATAGATTCAAAGCTCAACGATAAACCAATTATGCAAAAACATAAGCCATGAAGAAGAACGTAGAAGCTTGTTTGTTACGTTATACGTATCTTTCCCTTTCGCTTTAAACCATGTTGGCCTTGTTACTGAAATATTGCGGTAAATGATTATATCTTTCTTTTGATATTGATCCGATTATGCGCAGCTTCATTAAGTCGAATTTGATTATTTTATAGTAACCTTGAAAGAAAATTTATGAATATTGCCGAAACTTCACTAAAATGGCACTTCCTCATCTGCTGCAGTATTGATAAAACATTTTTTAACGATTTTGCATAAATAAAAGCTTCTGAAAATGCTTTAAATGAAGATTGAAGAGAAAAATATTTCATAACTTTTTTTAATTCATTTAAAATTAAAAACTTTTTAAAACCTTTTAAAATATTGGCAATCAAAAAAGCGGGTCATTTTATTTAACTGGGGTACTTTCTCTGCGTGCCCACCCACTATATTTCCCTCGTATGTAAGTAGAAAAAACACCGCTACCTAATCGCAATTTTTCCATATGAAAATTTTCTTCAAAAAACGTTTACCATCAGAAATTCCAATAGTGACAATTTGTTTTATTTTTTTTTATCTACATACGCACAACGATCGTATCGCATCAATTTGAAAGTGATATTTTCGAAGCTACTGAGGGCGCGATCATCATCAACTCACTTTGAAAAGTGTCTTCACGTGCGCCCCTTTTACTATGGAACTAACCTGATTTGAGCTTTTTATCCACGTTTTATTGAACCATTTCAAATGAATCTCTTTTATACACGACACTCACTACTCACAACAAATCATAAATAAAACAAAATTTTTTTTTGTCTTCCACACGATCACAATTAATATCCTTTCTGGACCAGCCAGCAGCTTCTACAGGTGATCTTCGTTGTTTATTCGTTTTTATTTTGAATCACTCACTAAATCACTTTTGAAGATCATACACTCACTTAGTAACAACAACGACGACGTCAACTATCTATGGCAACGCGATGTCTTACATCATTTTCAATCTTAAAAGTTTGCTATTTTACCCGCTCGATTCGAGTATGTTGGGAGTCGGCTTGGCAATGCTTAGCATCGCGTCCGATCATTGGACTGCATGGATCGATGGTGGAAACGATCTGAAGGAAGCTTTTCGCTCGGTTTTCTGTTTTATACCTACTCTGTTTAGGTGTAAAACTTCTTAATATCTCTGTGTCATATACCTGTGCGTCTCCTTCAAAAGTCTGATAAATGCAGTTTGAGATGAGAATAGTTCGAGTATTCGCATATCTTCCATTAGAAAATTGTTAATTTCGTGACTTTTCATGATTTGATTCGCCGGCACTCAGATTAACGTGATCTTATTATTAGCATCAAGTTCCTCTAAGAATTTTGATCTTGAAAGTCCTTGATGCCGCTATTCAGGGTATTCTGCATATATGCTATTGGTCTCGGTGAGATAAACAAAAAAAATTATGTCTGACGGAGAGTGGGAAGGGCAGAGTAGGGTATAATTGCAAACTGTTGTGAGATCTACAGTATCGTCAGGGTTATGGGTGCTGAGAGTTAAGGGTTAACCCCGGGAACCTCTCAAAGCGCTGGCACCTCCATTTTAAATAAGAAAAAAATTCAATTTGATATTGATCCGTGGAAGAATTTGCATATGTTCATATGTCTGAAAAAAAAAGTGTTTTGATTCGATATTATTCTGGGTTAAGCAGTTTTAGGTAAGGGGCACCGATAATATAACCATTTGGTAATCAATCGTGAAGATATGATACATTTTGTGTGGAAATTCGATGCAATATATTTTTATTAAGTGCAGTTCCCAATTTTTATGATTTTATTTAACTCTCCAAAATACAGGGTGTTTCCTCCATGTTGGTCCATAGAATGGGAGGTGATAATACTCGACTAGACAAAAAAAAATTGAATGGCAGGGGGGGGGGCATATCAACCGTTTCGGAGTTACAAGGTGATTAATAAATTATGCTAGCTTTCACTAAACACCTTGCATCTTAAAAAGTACAGAGTGTACACCATCTAAAGCTGATTGTGTGCAGATTCTTTCCACCGACTCAACTAGCCCTGCACTACTCTCCACTCAGGAGTTATTGTGGTCTAAATTAAAAACTTTTGATTTTCTTACTTTTTCTTTACTTTGACCTAATTTTTTTGCAAAAACGTCATTAACATAACTTTTTTTTATAAAAACTGTAAACTCTCCTCTTTAATTTGATTTAGTACACCCTATGTGCTAACTGTAGTCGCTAAACAGTTATTAGCTCAGACGGTGACCGTACAGCCTATACTATTTTAGATAAAGAGTGTTTTGTAAATACCGAGCATAATTTATTGATCACTTTGTAACTTCGAACCGGTTGATAAGGCCGCCCTGCCATACAAATTTTTGTTTTTTTTGGTGAGTGCTAACACCTCCTGCTCTATGGACCACCATGGAGGAAACACCCTGTATTTGCTAGCGTCTTATTCATAGCCAAAAAAGGTAACAGCGTAATCGTTTTTAAATATTTATATTCCATTATATGAAGGTGCAGAGTTGACGTACTCTTGGGGCAGGAGTTCCGTGATTTTGTAGATATATTGGCAGCTTTTACTTCCATATGCTGGATGGTCTATTGGTCTAATAATCTTCTTGAAGCTTGGAGCCTTATTTTGCATACTCAGAACCAGGTACAGAGAATACAAGGTATTCTCATTATATTTGATACATGTTCTGTGACGTAATTTTGTACACTAATGTATATATGTCGTAGACATTTGACGTAACTCAGCAAATTCACGAAAAGTCTAGACACTTCATGGAGAGTAGGCAAATAATTTAATGGTTTTGACTTGGCCCCTTTTTACATTATTGTCTGAAATTGTTAGTCATTTCATCAAATGCTAAAAGCGTTTACGCCGATACTGTAATACCACCCTATATAACCAAATACTAGTAGTGGGAGATGGATGGTGGAGGGGGAGGTCGCATCTAGGCCTGCGACACACACACACACACACATACACGCGCCGCTCGTGTCCTTTGGTTCGTTATTTAAAACACAATATTAAACATTTAATAAACAAGTTCTTTATTTTCACTCTAATCATATAAAATTCATAGATCTTCAATTAATCAACTCAACTTTAATTATCGCTAATACTGTACTTTCAATTATCGCAATCCAATTACAACACTTTCGCCCGTTTATTACTTTCGCTTGTTAACACTGCAACGTCTAAGACAAGACTCTTTTCTGGCGGTGACAACTATTATATTTATACCCTATAAACTCCCCAGATTATTCTAGAGTGTTTATTCCATCCTTGACTATTTTATTCATTCTATTCCTGAACCTTCCGAAAGATTCCATCATCGATTCTCCGAACCTGAAGTTGTTTACTCTCCATTGCCAGTAGATGTCACCAGTTGTCTCTTTCTATTGCACGTAACAATATTTTTATGTAATCGATATTTTCGATAGAACAACAAATCCCACTAAAATAAAATAACAGTAGGGGAAGTTGTCCTAAAATGACATACGGTAAACTAAAGCTCATTTATTTTCTAGAACTATAACAAAAAATAAAAAATTTCTTAACAAAAACAAATAACGATATATAATACATGTTATGATATAAATTAACTTGAATTAAATTAGTTTTAGTGTATTTGCTTCGAACTAGGTGTGTCATTTTATCCGAGTGAATATTAGTAAAATGACACTGCATTGCATTTTTAATACTTTTTTGAACACATCACAAATGAACTCCATCGCGCTATTTTCTAATACTGAGACTGCAATATGTCCATCGCTCCTTCTGGTTTAGGTATGCTATAAAGGTCATTACAGTAGAGGCAGGGCTCATTAGAGGTAAATCTTAAGTTTATCTTTGCAAATTTAGAGGATTCTCGCTGGAATTTTGACCGTTTTTCTAAAACTTTGCTCTTCAGCTCGTTTAGATATGCTTGTTAATATCTGAGAGGCTTCATGATTTCTTTTATGCTGACGTTTCTGTGCGCAACAAAGAAGTTATTGAGATGTGGACTGTATATTGTAGAATGCAATAGTTTGGGAGCAAGTATTAAAACCTGAGCCAGAGAGACTATTGAAAAGCCAACGAACGCTGTGTAACACAATAATTAGAAAAGATATACACTCGATGATAGATGTTAAATGGTTGACAAGACAGAGTGAGACTAGTGAGAAAAAAGGATTTTAATTACAAACTTTATAAGTGATAAGCAAGGGAAGTTATCTAAAATTAAATTCAAATGCATTTAGATTATTCAATTAAATTATAAAAATTTCTATAACTCATAACAAAAGCACGGATAAAGTTTATTTTCGTCTAGCATATTTTATCTGAAAATGATCAAATGGCATTTCACTTGATGGTTAAATTAAAACATACATATCTCTGACCGAATATAACATTCATTGTAGAACATAGTATGTCATTTTACCTTCAAGTATGATAGATAATTTTACCCTTAAGTATAGTTGGACATATTTTGTAATAAAACAAGATTAACGAAGAGTAGGTAAATAACTTAAACTAATACCCACATACATATCGTTATGTTCTTACTTTTTTATTACAGTAAACCCCTTTTTCACAAATCTCTTTGATTTTTTCTAAAAACGAAATTTTAGAATTTTAATTTAGTTCTAATTTG
Source organism: Dioctria linearis (assembly GCA_963930735.1). Classification (NCBI taxonomy): domain Eukaryota; kingdom Metazoa; phylum Arthropoda; class Insecta; order Diptera; family Asilidae; genus Dioctria; species Dioctria linearis. The sequence continues at coordinate 259,803,817 of OZ005742.1, read as the reverse complement.
AGGCAGCCCCGCCCCGCAAACCAGAGAAATTAAAAAAAAATCTTTGAATTTTCATTTTTAAATCATTTTCCATAACAGTTGGGTGACAAATTTTAAAATTAGAAAACGCTAATTTGTTGCCTTAGATGTTTAAATAAATATTCCATTAATCAATTTGCGATTTATTCAAAAATCTTAACGCCACGGCCATCTTGCTAACTGTGCACCGAGTTGTCCCAATTATGACATAGACCCAGCCTTAATGCGAAGTTGGAAATAAGATCACTATGTCATTTTATTTAGTATGTCATTTTAAGACAACTTCCCCTACCTATATATAATATAGCCTTATTATTATATTTCTTCTAATTATAATTACCCAGAATTATCCACAAATTTCGGGCTTTAAAGAATGCACATGTCCATTTCTAATTGATAAACGAATACAGTGGGTCATTTGAGAAGAAAAACAGATATAAACACTTGTCAACGACCTCCAATGCACCTGCGGTTTGCATTCACCTTTATCCACTATGTCCTCTTCCACATTTTAAGTCATAAATATCACAGGAAACATTTGTAATCTAAAAGAAAGATCTCCGGAAGGTTTTTATTTTTATTTTTCTTATATTTTGCTAGCTAACCTGTTTAGCACGTGACCTTACATATTTATGTATTCACCACTCAATATTTCATTTGGACACTTAAAATCTACGAACAACTTGGAACGGATCTTATACGTAAGCCACAGAGATGACATTATAAAGGGATAGATAATTTCTAATTTCCAATTTCCAGATTAGAATTTATCAACAATTTTATAAAATAACATTGCACTATCAGTAAACACCTTTCCCGCCAGCATAATTTTTCCCCTTCGTGTGCGTTGTACAAATGACGAAGTGTGATTGCCCTGAGTAGGAACTAGGAAAGGAAGAAAAAAATGTGCCCAACCTCCTAGCCCCTGTTACTCATTTAATAGGATGCAGGAAAAGTCAGTGGTAGTGGACAACAATTCGAAATAATTTCTTTGAGTGCTCTCATGTAGAATGTATGTTTCAGAAGGGTCTGATGAGGAGGACTCTTTCAATTCTGTCAACTTTCCACTTTCATCAGAAAAATGTGTGTCTATTTATATTATTCTATCGCCATCATGCACTTCACAGATGCGGGTAAAGGTGTTTAGAGAAATTCTTTAAAATATCTCAAATCCTATCGATTAATGGCACTTTTACTGATAGTACTCTTATACTCAAATGTCTGTAATATGCCTATAGTAGTAGTAGTCGTCGTATTTTCATCAATTGTGATCTATTCCGGATAAGATCAGTGCCAAAGATGAGATTGAGGTTAGCGACTATATCTAACATTCAAATATTATCAATTAAATTAAATTACCCTAAACAAATCTGTAGTAGGTACCTATATACAGGGTGTCCCGTATGTGGTCTGGCACCTGAAGGCTACGGATAGGTCATGCTTAGACAAACAAAAAATTGTATTGGTGGTAGGGGGGGGGAATCGTAAGGGTTTCCGAGATAACGGGACTTAAAGATTTTTGGGTATGTTTTTACAGATCACCCTGTAGCTTCTGAACGTTACACCCTATGATGATGATTTAAACTTTGGTAGATAGATAATCGTTGGACCTTTCCAATGGTCTATAAATTTTTCCTTCACCATTTCCGTTTTGAAGTTATGGCTCAACAAATTTAAAATTTCGCAATTTTTACTCGTTTTTTTTTTATTTAACTACTATTTTTATCAAAAACACGTCATCAATACCAATTTTTCATATTGAATTTCAAAAGCCCACAAGTTTAGCTTTAAAATGACCTATCACACTCTGTACCCAAAGTGTTGTAACCCTTAAGCATTGATTATTTATATATAGATGTGCACAGAATCATTGACGTCTTAGAAACGAGATGTCGCTACTTGCCAAAAATGTGATTGAAACTTTTATTTAATGGTAAAAATACAATTTTCCAGATAATATAAAAATGTTTCAAAACTAAATCAAAACTCCTTACCAGTCATTAATAATTATTCTTTTATTAGAAGTTTTAAAGCTAGAAATAACAAACGAAAGACACGTAGCGACATCTCCTTTCTAAGACGTCAATGATTCTGGGCACATCTATTTATAAATAGTCAATGCCTTAAGTATCTCCAGCGAAATTGGCTGAAAAAGTTCAATAAGTGCCAGAAAGTAGGCAATTATCTTTTGGAAATGGCCACATACGGGGGGGTATTACACTCGAAGGCTATGGATAGGTCATGCTTAGACAAGCAAAAATTTGAAATTTGTGTGTGGTGGGGGGATCCTAACAGCTCCCGAGATAACGGTACTGAAAGATATTTGCGTTTGGTTTTTATAGATCACCCTGTAACTTCTGACCGTTACACACTATCATGATCGTTTAAAATTTATGTCGACTTCGATGGGACTTCAGTGCAACACCATAGTGTTGTATTTTTCTAGCAGTACAGCACTGAAAACGTTCGACGGGTCAATTTCTATAGCAGAAGTGCAACACTAGGTTTACACTGAGCTTCCTCTAAGTTTGTACTGGATATTTTCTCGGTGTTACAAATACATATTCAAGTTCAATTGTCATCTGCGCTGTCAAAGTGTACTGTCAAGATTATTAGTGAAATTTTTGAGTTAAATAAATTAGAAGATTTTATTTGGGTTATTTGTATTGTGAAAATGGTTGAAAATAGCACTTTTATTAATCAAAATTGTTGTTTCATTGACTTGATGCAGGCGTTATGAATCTTCTTACTTCTAGAAGGTCGAAGCAACGATTTGTTCCCGCCCAGCAATATTGCTGTAGAAGATCGTTTAGGAGGCTTGGTTGGTTCGGCCGGAGCGACTGTAGCAGTATGTGCAGTACGTTCACTTGAAGTTCCAATAGATGCCGTAACAATCTTATGCAGCTGTACTCGATCTGCATTCTCTTGTTACACAGAATTTCGATATTCTTTAGCAATATCTGAACTCTCAAAAAGTTCAGATTTGGCTATAGTTCATTTTTTTAAAAGGCTGACAGGAATCTTTATGGATCATGTTAATATTTTTCTTACCCTCTTTCATTTTGGGTTTTTATCACAGGAAAAAAAATTTATAATTACAGCGGGGATGTGAAGGAAGTTATATACTATATATATATATATTTGGGTGGCCAAAAAAACAAAAGTGCGAAATGCTCATTCAGAATTTGTTAGCTAATGTTATTTTAAACTTCTATGCAAAATTTCAGTGAAATTCGTTAATGTTTAGAGGTCGCTCAAATCGAAAATAGTTGTCGACTCACCGAAGTGACAGCCACTCTCACTTCACTTCACTTTTCGTATTGTCATTGTCGAACGGTGTGAGTGACATTTTTTCTCCGAAGTCTTATTATCGTTGTCACTTAAAAGTGACAGATACCGTCAGGGTATGAATTAAATTTGTAGACAAAAGTGAGGTTTGTCTTATTTCGTGATATTGTTCTTATTTTTGAAAGTGTTTAAAAGAAAAAAAAATTATAAACGCGATGTCTTCTGCGTATTTCAGCCCATAAAAGGGTGCTTCATAATAAAATCTATCATGACTTCAAATTGTTTTTGTTGTTGTAATTTTTACACTAAAAATGACAAAAAAATTCATTTAATTTATAAAAAACTATTGAATTTTATGTTTTAGTGAACAACTTAAAAAGCCATCATAAAATTTATCTTTTTCAGCTTGCATTTTCCTTCTCCTTAAAGACATCTAACAGTTGTCACTTACAAAAACCAAGTGAGTGACATTGTCACTTAAATATCACTTACATCGACATTTGTCTATTTAATACAACAGTAATACTTCCAAAGTCGTATGTTTTCGACAAATGTCACTTTAAACGAAAATCATAATACCATTTTTGTGTTGTAACGCCATTTCTCACATAAAGTGACAACGATAATAAGGATGAGTGTTTTTTTTTTGCTTTTTTGGAGTTTCAGGAAAACTGTTTCAACATTTTCTGTCACAACTTTTTAATTTGACAATATTTTTTTTTTATTAGTCTTTTAAATTTAAGGGAACTTAGTTATGAGCTTAGTGCAGTGAAAGGCGTTTCAGAAAATTAAATTCTTCTATTTTTTTATAAATTTTTCAAAACGAAAATTCGAACCTGGAACTCTAATGTTCTGAGTTTGTGTAAATTTTTTTGTAAGAAAAAGTGGCACGAGGGTATACTTTTTCTGCTATTATGTAATCTACAATCGATTATCATTCTAACGACTACAACTTAAGGGGTTCATAGAAAATGTGTTCAAAAATGTACATAATTCGTGAGTATATCCTTTACCATGGAACGAAGAAGGTTAAGTGATATTTATTAATGACCCCAACTTGCCCTAATAAAATTTATGGATTTGCAAAAGTGTTTATAATTATTTTTCCCAACTTGTCTCTAAACAAGTTGTTTTCAAAATTTTTATTCATTTCGGTTGGAGTGTCTTCCATTATTCCAGTCTATCATGAAATTTGAAAAGAATAAATAATGAAAAATTAAGTAGAAAATATACGCACCATTCGATGATAAAGATTGGAAGTAAGACTATAGCTTTTCTCCTAGCCAACAACCAAAACTTTTAAAATCGTAAAACTTTAATGTGTTAAGGAAATTGCTAAATAACAAATTCGCATCTATTGACATACTTTTGCCCACACAATTAATTTTTTTTTTTTTAATTATTTCTATAACTTCCAATTTTTTTCTTTAATATTTCATTCATCGTGGGAATCAAACAAGCTGAAACCTTTTCGGAACAATGGATTTTGGTAGTCGCACCTTCGATATTTGGACACGGTATTTGATTTTTCCAGACTAACTGGTGTGACCTTATTGGGGCTACTTCCGACAGCACTGAAGGAGAAATTGTTTTGAAAAAAAAAAGAAAAAAACTTTCCCTCCGATTTAGAGAAAGAATTTTTTTCCCAAGCCTAGTTGAGTTAAGGAAGTAAATCGTTTCGTGTCATATTTCACGCCTTTTTAACTTTTTGTGATGCAATTAGAATTGACAAATAGACAGGACTCAAATCGTGTTTCGATTTTTTGCCCAGCGAATGCGAGGTCGGTAATTTATAAAAATTAAACAATAAAATAAGAAAATGCAACTAAAATTATATTATTGGCTGGAGAATTGCTTTTAGTTTTACATACATTCGGGATTAAATTTTTTCCGTGTTTTTTAATTTGGCTTAATGGTAAAAGGACGAATGCAACGAAGGGGGTTATTTTAAGTACGGGTATTTAACATAAATTGGCTCATCGGCAGGCAATCATTAATAGCATGAATACAAATAACCTCATTAACACGATAAATATATCTTTGCATACTATCTGATAAAGGATCGCACACATAAAGTGGCCCATAAGGGAACACTTCAACAGGATTTGAAGGGATTAGCTACCCCAGGGTATATGAAGAAAATTGGCGGGACATTGCGATCAGAAATTAATTTATGCACAAACACGGATTGGCAATTTCGATGACAAATCTCTTTATTTATAGGGTAATTAACGGGTTTTCTCATAGTTTTATTTATCTCTATCAAGAAGATCAGATTTTAGAATAGTTTAATACGAGAACTCTGAAAAAAATCGAATATCGGCCGAGAAGTACCTACCCTTGTTGACTTGAATTGAATTAACTTTAATCCAAAATTAGCGTGCATATTTTCAGATTGTAACCTGTGATTATACCTTGGCAAATTGAATAATGCGCCGTTAAGTTCTAACCTGGTACTTATTCAATTTTATCATATTACACGCCCTAAGGGAAGACTTTTCAATGAAAACTTCTTACAGGGATACCTCCTATGGAATGAATCCTTTCACCCTTTTCATAGATTCTTTCTATGGAGAAATTGTCACAACTGGAGAGAAGTCAGACGGAGTTTTTCTTTGATTTGGAAAGGTTTTTCTGTTTAGATCACTTCCGTCGTTTTCCCGGTTGTTGTACCTACAGAACCATATGAACTTACCAAAGAAGGATCACTGTAATTCTCCGATCGGTAACCGATTAAATTTAAAAACTGTAAGAACATTTCGCTGGCGGTGATCATAGTTTGCTTTATGTCGGTCTGCTTGTGTTGTTGTTTTCTGTTGTTGTATATATTTCACTAGGGGGTTGAAATATTGGAAAATATTAGACTTGCGACAGTTTGTGATGTCGGCTTTTATTATAAGAAGGAGAAAGTGTAACGACAAAGGTTATAGCAATTTTGAAAGGTTTTATAAGTACGCAGAAGGGGCTACAAGATTTTTATACTCTAGATGAAATTGTTAGGTTTGAGCTTTTGTGATATAAACCCCTACTTGCTGAACACACTCCAACGAAAGGTTCTTAGAATTGTCTTCTTTTACATCTTACGCCAACAACTTTGCCTATCCTTTAGAGATGGCATCCCATTTTGATTTATTTAAGAATTTGAAGAGGCAGATTACTGCAGTTAAAATAGTCAAGAAGTAATGTTCAATTTACCTACAATGTGATTTAAAGCTATACCAGCTAAATTAGTTACAATATGCTCACGCGTACCTTGTCATTTAAATCTAAAAATATTAAAATGTGAAATGCATAGGTAAGATATTGTACAATTTAAGACTCAAAATGCTACTATACTTTTGGCAATATGTTTTTTATCCAAATTCTACCATTAGGGGGCTGAGTTATTTGTCTATGCGTTAGCCGTCTTGAATAATACAGACGGAATCTATCGAACATTGTAGACACACCAGAGCAGTTAGACAACCACTGAGAAGATCATAAAGCAAAAACGTAATCACAAGCTAGTCCAAGAGTCCAAGCTCAGTGTACTAATGTAACCCGGACACACTCAAATGCACTAGAACCCTCTCTCCAAATGAGCTCATGGAGGCAGCTTCCCTAATTTCCCTGGGAAGAGAGTTCCAGGTTGTCGCACCTTGAGAAAAGACCATTCTTCCACCCAAATGGGTTCGTATTCTCCGAAGTATGATCCTCGATCTATTCCTATTACACCAATTGAACTTTTCGCTAATGTAAAAAAGCAGCAGACCAAGTTTTGCACGAAAACTAAAACAAAGGGTTCTAAAGTCGACAAACTTAGATAACGTGTTTGATAGAAATTCCAGAGCTAGAGGAAATACATGAGCCCGTCTGTTCAGGCGATACACATATCTCACACAAGCATAAAGCGCACGAGACAATTTCGTGATTGCTAGGCCAGGAAGTAGATAGACAGCCACATCTACATATAGAAAATGGAGTAGAATCAATGCTCGTACCAGTCTAGCCCGAGTCTCTTCAAGGAGAAAGACCGATACAGCATACAGCGTCCGAAGACCAAAATAGACTTCGGAACAGATACGATTAACATGAGGGCCCCAAGCCAGGCTCTTATCCATCACGAGTCCAAGATTCTTATCTGAATCAGAGGAAAATTGAATGGTTTGACCCCGAAGAGCTATGGAAGGGAGAGCCGTGGTGGAAACAGCATTATGCCCACTTTTATAGATTATTACTTGAGTCTTCTCAGTATTTAGACAAAGTCCATTAGCACTGCACTAGCTAAAAACTCTAGAGAGAATCGCATTGATGTCAGAGATCAGAAAAGAAAGGTCGCTCCGAGGGGCTCCAGCATAGATCTGTATGTCGTCAGCATAGAGATGTCAATGAGCACCTTGTAGCTCCAGAGTGATATCATTAATAAAAATAGAGAACAGAAGCGGAGCCAATACAGCTCCCTGGGGAACTCCAGATAAAACCGCCTGGAAGAAGACATTAACCCGTTAGACACCACGGTCTGAGATCTTTCATTCAAATAGGAGGAAATTATCTTGCATGCAGAAGATGAGAAACGAAATTGACTTCGAAGCTTGTTGACCAGATGTGTATGTGGGACTGACTCGAATGCCTTTCTAAATTCATGGAGAATGTGAATAACATGAGAGTAAATATCTGCTCGTTTATCATAATATTGAAGTGTTAATCGTCCAGTTTTAATTTACGTATGCATATTATTATACTAGTGTTCTCTGCCGATCAAAAAAAAATTAGTTTTATTCAAATATAGAGCAATCTTATGCCAATTAGCTGCCACCTTAAAATTTCATTGAGCTGTTAAAAACAATTCACCTAAGTTCATGTCGTTAAATAGTAACACTGTGTCATCTGCTAAGCATTTACTGTATGCCCAACTATTTCGTAGTTTTCTAATCAACATACATCATTAACAAAATGAGGGAGGAAAAGCATAGGACCCAGACGTGTTCTTTGCGGTATACCACATTTAACTGTTAACGTATCATAGAGAGATTAATTTATTTTTGCCATATGTGTGCTTCCACTTAAGTATGATTTAAATACGGAAAGTAGATACACAACCACAAATTCTCAGAGTCAACAGCTTTTTAAGAAGCACATCATGATTGAAACAATGCTAGAGCGCTAGAGTTTAAAGCGAAAATACATTAAAAATTTCTGTTTAAAGAATAATTTTTAATTGTTAGGCTCTTGTTTTTAAAAAACGGATAAAACGAATTAGAGACTCTTGGTCTATACCAACATTAAAATGCAAATATGTATCCAGTAACTCATATGTTATCGTAATTGTAAAATTTAGGTCCTCACTCAACTGAATAAATATTGAGCGGTTTATTTGAAAAAGATTAAACTGCCGTAATCCTTCCTTAAGCTTGTTTGTAAATAAACACACCTGCGTTTTACGTATTAACCAAATCTTACCGGTGGTGCAGGTATCCTATACTCATTCTTGTTTAAATTACTTAATGAAATTGTATTCAAAATTTGGAATTGCTGGTATTCATGAAAGACTAAATTTTAAATATCTAAACCCGTTAGGGTTTTTCCAAAATTTAAAAAACTCTGTAATCGGATCAGGAAGATCGAGTTTACATAAATCTTCTTAAAATCTTAAGCTTAAGGCTCTGAATGGTTCTCCAATGTGTAGAGATTACAGTATGTGTCTAAGAAGCTGGTTCGTGTCCGTTTATTGAAAATTTCAATACGCATATAATAGAAATTCCATTCAGATGTAATCTAGCTATCTATTAACAGATGCATGCATTCAAATTCTCTAGCAGTAATTTTCAGTTCTTCGTATTATATCGAATCAGTTTTTCTATACATGCATAAGTAGTCAGTCACTGGATATAGTTTTGAGTTCAATAAAATAATACAGGAAAGAAATCATCCCTTTAACTGATGACGCAGCAAATTCAGAACCCCCTACGGTGCTTTTTCTCTAAATATTTAAAGGTTTACTCCTCCTGTTAGTCAGCAACCACATTCATTGTGTTTTTTGTTAATCCTTTTATCTCATTGAAAATTCATTCAAGAAAGAGAAGGGCAGATCCAAATTGGCTTTTCATCAGATGTGAGTGGTTATTTTGATGATGGCAAGACACGTGCCTAATTATTATTATGATAAATGAATTGAGTTGACTCCTGCGATATGTAGATTAAAATAATTTCTAGGATATTCGTCCTTCGGAAATGACTCAATTTTATAGTGAGTTTTTATCATAGATTAAATGTATATCCATGATGTTAAAGGAACGATTTTTTAAATTCTTAAGGACTCTAGAATATACATACAAGTACAGGATATTCTATGAATAATTGACGTTTAATTTTTTTTTAATCATCCTATAACTTCTGTACTTACACCATGTGATGATTGTTTAGAATTATTAGATCGCTATTAGTTTGGAGCTTCATAATGCTTCGTGATATATTTTTCCTCTCTATTTACAAGTTATGTGTAAACGAAAACGCAATTTTCTATTTCAACTCAGGTTTTTTCGTTTAACTAATTTAAACAAATAACAACACTAGTTTTGTAATGTAATGACCAGGCATGTACTAATTTTCGATTGGCCAGATCCTAAATTTAATAATAAATATTTCAAATATGTCGTCAGCTCATACTACTGAGCGGTTCCTTCGGGACAAGATTTTTATTTGACTTCCGAAAATTATGGAGTATTGACACCCCTCTGTACGGTAATTAAATTAAATAGTGTCCAAGATCCCTAAATCCCCAGATTAAATAAATTGCAATATCATTGAATTAAAAATAAACCTAATAATCGTTGACACATAAAATGTAAACCGATATAATATTTATAATTAAATAAATAAATTCAAAAACGAAATAAACAATAATAATTAATTACTGGAAACTCGAACCGAATCTTCAAATACTGATGTGACCTACCACTAATGCTCATATGTGAAAATGCAGGGAACATTTTGAAAAAGTCGAACGTGCCTGTCAAAGTGGGGCATAACTTGGCGTTTTTTTTCTTCCGGTAGACTCGAGGAGAACAATTCCCACGAGAGAAGTCTTATAACAACAAAATATTATTGTCTTTTGGTTCAAAAATAAAAATTAAATTAAGCAGCTTCGCTCACAGGAAAGTAAAATAAAAATAAACCACATAAGGAAAGCTGTTGAGAGCCGAACAGAAAAGATTTATTTTTCTATCCGCCTTACTAGAAAATCAACCATGAGGACCGCAATATATCCATTATTGTCGATATTGCGATAGTTAAAGTAAAAAAATAACAATACTAAATACATCTCAATACATAACGTTACTTACGGTACTTCGTTCAGTTCACTGTTTGAAATAAGACTCGCCTCCTGGAGATGTGAGCAGCGCCGAATTTATACTCTACAAATTATCCTAGAATCTTCCTGAATATTCTGTTCTCCGAACCTAAAGTTTACTAAGATATCACTAACCTAAAGTTGTTTCCATTTCCAACAGATGTCGCTGGTATCACTTTGTGACGCGTAACAATATGTATAATTTGTAAAGGGGTTTTAGATTTCACACTGAATTATATAAATTAATAAGTACATTTAGCCTTCTTTGTCAATTCACTTTTCATTTCCTTTAAATTATTAAGAAACCATGTAAGCATAGAATACCCCTTAGATTCAGTGACTTACAGTTTTTCATGTCGAATTTGGGAAACCCAAAGCCTTCTCTATCCGAAATGTAACAGTTTTTTTCTAGATGTACATGAAGCATAGGGAAAAAAAATTCGAAAAGAACAAAAACGGTTGCATTTTGAGTAAAGAATGTGTATTATTTTCAAGTGAAGATTTTCAGTCTCCTAAATTCACACAATTACCTAACACGACATCAACACTAATTTTTCATATCGTATTTAAGAGATTCAAAAAACAGTTGTAATTAATTGAAAGAACTGAAAAATTTAAAAAATTTCTACTTTTTCAACACAACAATTTTAGTGAAATGGAAAGCTGAAAACATCTATTCAATAAATTTAAATTAGAAACCAAAAGATAAAACATTGTTCTATCCATAGCTGAACGTTTGTCAACTATTCATTGCGTTTTTCACTCTTATTCTGTTTGGCCAGCTGACAACTCGTTGTCGACGGGATTTAACTCTTTTTTTTTGCAGACTTTCTCTTTTTGGCTTATTTCAACAAAACAAAATAAGTAAAAAACGAGGTTTCAAACAAAACTGAGGCCGCATGAAAAAGTAGAAAATAAACTTTTCTTCACACACAGAGGTGGACTCAGATTTTTTGATTGGGACATTTCTCTTGAATATTCTTTCTCTTCATAAATCAAATCACTTATTACCTCTGATTGATCCATACTGAAATATATCGGTGATTGTCAGCGAATAAAATCTGAGTCCACCTCTGTGTGTGAAGAAAAGTTTATTTTCTACTTTTTCATGCGGGTTGGACTCAGTTTTGTTTGAAAACTCGTTTTTTACTTATTTTATTTTCTACCTTTTTCACGTTAACTAAATTGTTATTACGTCCTGCTTTCCATGTTTTCCACAGACTTTTCCTATTACTATGAATTTTTTTTAAAAATTTACATGAATTTTCCTCGATTTTTCATGCAAGTTTTCATGATTGTTGAAGAGGAAGTATTGATGCCAGTAGGACGGAAAAAAAAATGATTCCGCATAGCTTATAAAACTTTTTTGTCGGAAAATTTTCCGGAAAATTCCGGAAATTTTCGGAAAATTTTCCGGAGAAATTGGAAAATTCTGCATTTTTCCGGAAACAGATTTATCACTAATCATATCGATGAAAATTTGACCGATGATTTTTTCCGGGTTTTCCACGGAGTTTTCCACAAAAGCAATGCAACTTATTTCACTCTACAACTTTGTCTTAGGTTGCAAAACGCTCAAAGTTTCCTTTGTCAGAAAAACTCCGGAAAAGCGTTTTACATGAATTTTCCTCTATTTTTTCTGCAAGTTTTCACCATTGTCGGAGAGACAGTAATGATGCCAGTTGATAGGGAACTTGATCCTGCATAATTTAGAAAACTTTTTTACCGGAAAAGTCGGAAAATTTCGGAAATTTTTTCCGGAAAAATCGGAAAACTGTGCATTTTTCCTGAAACGGATTTATCACTAATCAAATTTGTACCAAATTTTCAAATGATTTTTCCCGATTTTTCGGGTTTTCCATGGAAAAAAATTTTGATAGATTCAATTGTCACGCGACATGAACTTGTGTGCCAAATTTCAGATCGCTGTGATGACGAAAAGTGGGTCTACGAGAGTGTCGAAAATAGTAAAAAAGAAATATCTAAATAACTAGACAGACAAATTCGTGTACGAGTTAAAGGGACAGGCTGGCCTCAAAAATAATTTCTTCCGTCTGAATGCTTTGAAAATTGCAACTGGATATATGTAGTAGACTTCGAAATTCGATGATGATAGTTACCTATATTAGACTCGCGTAATTATCACAAGTAGCTATAAGAATTGTAAAGTTGTAGCCATTTGCTCACCGCTGGTGATACAGATTTTCGAAAATTGGTATCTACTTTCTTGATAATAGGCCCAACCATATGTAATAAATTTTCATAGTCCATTGCTGATATTCGGAAAAGTTTTCAAATCCAATTTAAGGTCGCAAATCTGCCATTAAAGTGTGATAACTACCTCCATTTCATGCTCCACGAGAAAACTAACGTTTAAGGAGCGTTTACAATGGAAGAGTCAGTAACGCACCCAGAATTAGCTTTGGGGGGACCATAGGTGTCCCAAGTCCTAACGAGTTGGAAAAATAGGGCTCTAAACTCGTGTCCTGCACCCATTTGAGCACTTAAGGATTGCTATTGTAGATTAAAAGGTTTTATTTTATTTTATCGGACTTTGTAATAATATACAGACTACATTTTATACATAATTTGTAAATTATTTTCAAAAAACTGATATTCTGGAGAGGGACCAGTCCCGTTCGTCCCCCTTCTCGGTGCGCCCATGGGCAGAGTAGAATGGAGTGAGCTCTAAATTGACTTTATTTTGTTAAAATCGAATCATAGAAATAATAAATATATATTTTTAATTTCTTTGAAAAATATTTATTTTTTATTTTCTGTTATAATTTATTAATTTTTGTTAGTTAAAGTTCGTAATTATCGGCGCGACATCTGTTAGAAACTAGTATTTCGAAACAAATGTTAAAAGCTTTCGAAACTATCAAAGTGAGTGCAAGCTTGAGAAAAGGAGAGAAAATGCAATCTGGTGACTCCGCTCTACTCTGTCATTGTAAACGCTCCTTTATGCCGCTGGAATTTCAAACTAATAGCATGTAGATGGCGTGGAAAAAGCTTCTTGTTTTTATCATAACTAATATGTTTTACTGATATTTCCTGATTTAATACTTTTTATGAATGCTAATAAAAAACAAGAGGTATTTTGTGCAAACTTCATTATTAAAAAAAAAAAAAGTTAATTTTTATCTAGTTTCGAAGTAATCTAAAATAAAAACGGTCTAAATTGTCACTATTTCGTTGTGCTGCTTGCTACTTTATATTTTTTATTTATTTTATAGTATTATATATATACATACATAGATTACACTGCGTTACGTTCCGTTGCGTTATGACGAAATAAGTATAGGTTGCATTTAGAGTTATACTTAAATAAACTACTCCACACGAAAATCAGGGATTCAGTATATTGTTACGTGCAATAGAAAGAGACAACTGGTGACATCTACTGGCAATGGAGAGTAAACGACTTCAGGTTCGGAGAATCGATTATTATTACAGGAAAGTTCAGGAATAGAACAAATAGATTAGTCAAGAAGCTTTTGGAATAGAACACTCCAGAATAATCCGGAGAGTTTCTAGGGTATAAATATAACAGTTGTCATCGCCAGGAAAAGAGTCTTGTCTTAGACGTTGGTTAAGAAGTGAAAGTAATAAAAAAGCGAAGGTGTAGTAATTGGATTGCGATAATTGAAAGTACAGTGTTAGCGATAATTAGAGTTGAGTTGACTAATTAAGGAATTGTGAATTTTATATGATTAGAGAGAAAAAAAGAACTTATATATTAATTATTTAATATTGTGTTTTAAATAACGAACCAAAGGCCACGCTCGCAACAATATTTATGCTTAAATTCGTATCATCTGAAGTTCGTTGTTTTGTAGGTGTCATATTTTGATAATGTGAATCAAGGGGAGCGACTGCTCCCTTTCCCCCCTGATACGCTTCAGGCGTTACAAGCTTAATATAAATATAATATAATATTAATCTTATGATTTCCCGTGCAGTTATCCACAGAAGCATCAACTGAACTATTTGGGTGGATGATTTTGTCAATTTCTCTTACAATTTTTGGAGCTGTATTTTTCTGTCGAACTGTCGAAATAGTAGTTGCAATTAATTTAATCGCATTCTACACAAGTTTCCTAGAGTATCCCAAAGTTTTTGCCACCTCTATTTTTCTTCCCAGCTTCTATCATCTTTGTGATCGATAACCTTCGAAACTGGACGGGACGCATGTGTTTTTATTGTACGTGATAAAAAAAAAAAAATGCACTATCTACCTACGTAACATGACAGCAAAAACGTCATGTCGGAAAATTTTACTGGTAATTTTGAAAATAAAAAAACAATTTCTGCAGATATGAAGTGCTATTTACATATGTGAACACCACTTGTATATGAGACATTGAAATTCTAATTTGTTCTTTATGCCCAACCCACTGGACCATAAGCGCCTTGTCCGATTCTCTACTTAACTTTTTACATTTTTTTCATTGATGGAGAAAAGCCTTTATTCCACAAACCAAACATCCTGAAATAATTTGTTTTACGTCTTTCGCGTCTTTAGAGATTATCGTGTTGAGAAGGGTTTTAGAACATTTGAAGAAGTTTGTAGCAGTTGTGGTATGGTGGAGGGCGACCATTGATTTCCCTATCGCCCACCACCCAATTCTAAAAACCCTTCCAACAACGTATTTAAATAAAAAAAAAAAACTTTTAAAACATCTCGTGAGTATAAAAATCCAATCCTTTTTTTTTCCATATGTCTAAATAGTCGAGTTGATTCAAACCTAAATTCACGGTTCAGTTAACTGTAACAATTAATATTGTGATAATAAAAAGTTCAATTCACCACTCTGATTGACTAAATGTGCAAACTACTGATTCGAAAAAAAAACTCCGGGAAACATGAGCAATTATAAAACAGCCCATATGGTCATTTGGTGTCCGCACTTTTTTTTATTTGATCATAACGTAATCCTGGACCTGTACTGAATTAGTCATCTGGAATTGTTAAATTTGTTCACCTTTACTCGCATTGGAAAATTGTTAGTTGAATATGGGTTCAATTCAGCTGGCTTTCTAGATAGAATGTATAAGCATCGTGCCGCCCTGAATCGTTTATAAATAAACAAAAACAACTCGTCAACTCTTGGACTCTATATGAACTATTGGCAATCCCTTTTCCGAATGTCAAACAGCTAAAATGTCACATAAATAAAATTTTCATAGGAAAACTCATCCGTCCCTTATCATTGAGAGAGGGGTAAGTAATCGTGGCTGGGAGAAAGGATTCAGAACAACTAAATTCGCTTAATGAAATTAAATAAACATCCTTTAATGAAGGTTTCGTATGCAAATTAGCTGTGAGGCCAAGGAGCTAATACATTTGATGAGCTACAGCTCCTAAGGACATTCTACCTGAAAATCTATCAAATGTGTCTTGCTTGAGGAATATGTACAATGTACATATCCCATATCAACCAATAGAATAGAAAAAATCTAAATTTTGCCTTCTTGGGTACTATACCTATACCTACCTATGTAATCCTAACTCAAGAGATGGAACTGTATCAGAGTTTTGGGACCACGTATGGCACTTACATATATGTATGTATATAGAAGCAATTTATACCTGCGAACCGGAAGGGTTCCCACGTCCATATTACCGATGGCAGCGATATGTTATCGTTACTATTAAATTTAAATAAAAATTTTTGATTCACTTTTTTTTTTTATCTTTGTTGGTCCACAGGAAACAGTTTCGGTCTTCCCATCATCTGTGCCCGCTATGCCGTAATTCAATTATAGCTTCCACAAAATGTCGGTTAAGTCAATGTTTCAGCATATGTAGAATACCTTTTTGGTTGGCTTCACCATAGCCAATTGTATTAAGTATAATCTCGAAGTAGAAGTTAAGTTAAGGGACTTGGACATCGGAGACGTGAGGTATAATGGTCGAATGTAAACAATATGCATGTTTTCTTGGGGTGACCACAAAGACAGCGTTTTGCTGGTTGTGATAATTCTTATGTAAATAGCAGACTTAAATTCATCGTGGACTTGAAAATGCAATTACAAGAAAGAAACTAGCTTATAATATTTGGCGTTGAAGGGAGCAACGATTTATTTTAATAGACAGTTTGGAATTCTAAACGCTTCAAAGCTCAATTCTACTCTATTAACCAAATGCGATCA
The DNA here is from genome assembly GCA_963930735.1 of Dioctria linearis. Classification (NCBI taxonomy): domain Eukaryota; kingdom Metazoa; phylum Arthropoda; class Insecta; order Diptera; family Asilidae; genus Dioctria; species Dioctria linearis. The sequence continues at coordinate 259,787,025 of OZ005742.1, read as the reverse complement.
ACAATTTGGTTACCTTGGTGGATATGGTAAATATTGAAATTTTTTTTTTTTTAATACTGGACAGACGTATATCACAGAGGGTGATGAAAGATATTAAATTTTTTTTTTATATTGGCTATAAGTGTCATGTACCAACTTGGAAACCAAGTACAAAGGGGATTCTTGGTTTACATTTAAATATTTATATTTGTTCAAGATGACTACTTTTTGCGATTCTCCCGTACACCAGCAAAAGTGAAAAAAAAATTTGTTTTATTCGTAATGCTTGTGATTTTCCGTCCGTGTTATTGAATGGTGTCACTTTAAGGTTTAAGATATGAGCGCAAAGCCTCCATTTTAGGAGTGATGCTTGAAACACGAATGAAATGCAGTGAATATGTCACTGCCATTCTTAGGAGGATCTATGCTGGACTTTGCAAACTTTGGTTGTCTGCTGGTATTCTGGATACCGAAATTAGCTTAAAGCTGGTTCATAGTCTCTTATTACCTCATTTTACGTATGATAGTGTAATCTTTCTCACGTTGGATAGTAACTGTCTGGGAAGATTAGAGTAGGATGTTAGAGGTTACTTTTAACGACTGCATCCGATTTGTCTACAAATTAAGAAGATTTGATCATGTTATACAGTATAAAGACACACTGGTTGGGTGTTCACTATGTGTTCATTTACTAAAAATTGCACTAATTCTATCCTATAAGCTGAGATGTTATAATAAGCCCGAGTACTTCAGTTGTCACTTGCAGCCATTATACTCTTCGCGGTCCCACGGATTCTTGGTCCCGCGCTTTGTGCACTTAGTTATGAAGAAATCCTACTTTATACGAATTATTCGTGCTTGGAACTCACTTCCTCGGTCAGTTCAGGGTACGCACTCCGTCAATGCATTCAGGAATGCTTTAAATACAAATATGCACAATATTAATATGTGATGTATGTATTGTATATACTCCACTTGTATGCTCAATCATCTTTGGTTTACCTTCTTTGAAATTTTTCACGTTTTATTTTTTTATTTTGTTACTTTCTCTTGCTATCACTATACTTTTAATCTTTTTGTTTTATATCTTCATATACCTTTTATATTTACACACAATCTTCTTATCAAGCTTAGATATACATAGAATTTATAATTAGCTATTAAAATTGTTTTCCCTCCCGTAAATTTATAGTACTTAAAATATTTGTAATCTTGTATACGGATACTGGCAATAAACTATTGTATTGCAATTTCATTACGCAACTTATTAATTTAGGGCAGCAAGTTTCTAGTCATTGTTTGACTCATCAACATATTCAAAATAGCGAACTTGGCTTTGAAAAAAGAAAGGAAAACAGAAAAATAAAAAAATAAAAAATTAAATAATGGGAAAAATTGAGAGAGTTGAAAAAAAACAAGCGTTTCATACAGCAGAAACCTTATACTCATCAGTACGGCTTGATTCCTACCTGCTGTAGACGCTTGAAAAAAGATCAAACTATGACCTCATCTCATGAGCCCAACTATCTATATTACAACTAGGGTTTCCAATTATCCGACATTAATGATTATCCGATTATCGAATACTGAAAACTCAAAATATCCGGATAATCCGGATATCCGGATAACAAAAAACAAAATAAATAAATAGCTTGAATCCAATATTTTATGCTGTTTTATAATTTTTTTTATTCAAATATTTTAATTATGTATGATTTAAATTTATTTTGTTTTTAAAAAAAGAATATTTTAAAAAGTTATTGCATTGAAAATTTCAAAATTCAGACCAGTTCTAAATTTTATCTTAGTCAGGGCTACAATTGAAACTGTAAATGCTGGCTTTATTGTAATAAATGCATTGAATAATATGTTTAATAATCTATCCTTGTTTTTTTGCGTTACTCTGCTCATCAACATACATAGGTAATTCAAGATTTTGCCACTTCCAGTTATCGCTGCAGACTGACAATGTAATGGGAGCACCTTTTGAATTATAATCAAAATATTTATGGAATGTGGTAAATTGCCTGCTTCTAAGAAGATTTACTTTCATAAGCATTTTATCTCGACGTTCATCCATTCGAAACAGAATAAAAACTGTTTCGATAAATTTTAACCCAAGTTCGTTCTAAACTCGGCTAAGCTTTCAAATAGAAATTTATAAACACATTCAGCAGTCAAAAGTGTCGCTGAATTTTTATTTAATTCCTTTGCTGCAGTCTCTAGTGGTGATAGGACATCTAATAAATCTTTTAAACTCGATAGTCCTTAAATGGTTAAAAATTAAATGTCGCATCGTTGACTGCTGGCTTACCCGTTGGTTACGTCAACAAGTCGAGCCATCGTCGATTTTATATACATAATCCCGCCATATATGGATAACGCCATACGGATAACAGAAAACTGTAGGAATCTGAAGACATCTATTTACTCCATAAACAATGTATATACTACCTTTTTGGGCGATTAACTCAATATTTTATTTATAAATATATTTAATTTTTAACCACACTGTTATCATGTAATTTCAGTGCTTAGTAGGTTTTGTTATAGGTACCCTAGATGAAATCTACAGGGTATACTAAGTTTGTCCTTCCGTTTGTAACGCATAGAAATATCTATGGTAGAGCAAAATGGATTGGACACCCACCCATAATATTAAGAGTTATTTTGATTTTTGCATGTCCGACTGTCCGTCTGTCTATCTTATTGTGTGTCCGCAAGATAACTCGAGAACGCATGTACTTAGAGAGCTGAAATTTTGCACATGAGCATTAAAAAAAAAAGTAAATTCAAGTTCGAAAATGGGACAAATAGGGTAACTCTTTCAAAGAGTTGCCATACAAAAGTTTCGTTTTCACTACATATTTGGACATTGCTTTAGAAGGCATCAGCGTAGAGAGCTGAAATTTTCTACGCGACGTTTTCATAAAAATAGTGAAAATAATTTCATAAATGAGTTAAATTGGGATATATAAAAAGTTTTATCTTTTACGTATGTATTCTGTGAAAACAATCACTCCTAGACATTTTTTGTGTATACTTAAAAGTTCTTCAGAATATGAAATTTTATGAAACTAGTTATAATAATTTTTACTGTCCGACGAACCGTTCTAGAAATATATGCGAAAAACCACTTAGAAAATCAAACTTACACAGGTGGGTGATCTGTAGGTTGGGTGATGCTTCATTCCTGCCGCCAACCATCATATCTCCAAGAAGTTTTCGTGGGGCAGAGTCAGCTTATTGACCCGTCTAAACAGGGTCATAAGGGCATTCATCTAGGGTATCATAAGGATTACTCTTGGACCAATTCTAGCTTTTTTACTTGTTTTATTTAAAATTTGGATAAAAAAACATCCACAAGACAACTTATTTGTTTATTCAAAGAAACTTTAATAAATAAATAATAATAATGAATAAAACTGCCACTTGAGAAAGTAATTGTATAATCTTTTGAAAATAGCTGAACAGATATAAAGAAAAGAGTATTAACAGTATTAACAGCATTAACAGTATAAAAAAATATCCAGATTATCGGATAATTAAGGAAAAATATCCGGATTACCGAATAGTCAAAATGGTCGGATAATCCGGATAATTTGATATCCGGATATCCGGATTGGAAACCCTAATTACAACCAAGGAGGAAAAGTGAGATAACTATGATTTAGTACTGGGTAAACTTTATATTTGTACAAGATGGCTACTTTTTGGGAGTCTCCAGCCAGCCATCTTGAACAAATATAAGAAAGTGGAGGCAACATGAATTTTTAAAAAAAAGTGAAAAAAATGGGACATATAATATTCTTATAAATGAGTTAACTTTGGAAGGTGGCAGTTATTTTAGTAAGTAGGTACTATATCAACAGCCGATCAGATAGGTACCGGTTACATTAAAATTATTTTCCATATTTGATTTATATGCATCGAATTTCTAAAAGTGCAATAGGTAACATAGTGGGAATTTTATCTATTTTAACTCCTGAGCGTTTTCTTTTAAATTATATATTCTTTTTTTATAATCATTATATTCTTTTGACCTGATATCCCAAATATCACTTTTTGTTATATTTTCTACAAGAAGTGGGATCCTTACTTTTCACAACTATGAGATGATTTTTGATTTTTTAAACAATCATCTGCACTTCAGAACGAAATGCAAAAGTATCGCAACAAGTCAAATCAAGACCAAAATCAAATCAACATATACAAAATGTATTTATGTGAGGCACAATAAAATATTTAGCAATTGTATGATCAGTTGTATGACGTTTTGACGTATTTACTTGTGCCTCAGACCAGACAAACCCCAATACAAGCACCTATATCTATGTATATGTGTAAACTAAACTTTAGATTTATCTTGTGTTACACTCACTCACTATATCTATGTAAAAGCTTACATATAATATGTTTACTCTACTTTTTATTCACAAAGTTTTGTAGGAAGCACATAAGACATTTTCTCTGAAAAAGCAATATCAAATTTCCTGTTAATTACAGTTCTATTGTACTCAAAACTGCGTACTTCCACTTGAAAGCACAGCAATATCACAAAAACGAACACCAAATCGAAATTAACGAAAATTCTCACTCTCGGTTAAGCGTGAATTGGAGAAGAAAATAATCTTAATCGTATGCAAATCGAAAAAAAACCTTTTAGTTTCAAGGAGAGTATGTATTCCTGTGATGTGAAATCAAGACCACTAGTTGTGTGTGAAAAATCAACATAATCTCCAAGGACGTCACGGCAATAAAAGGGTTCGTTTCATTGTTATTCCACATGTCGCTTGCACTTCAACCCTTTTCTGCGCTAAAAGTTCCTAAGAAGGAGGTTTTTGCACCCTTTAGCATCTCTATGGGTCCAATTTGATCGATTGATTGGAGTTCTTTTTTTTTTTTTATATGTGTGCACACTCAGTTTTAATTTATGAATAGAAAAATTTGAGTTTTGTTTAAGAGTAACCGCAAAATCTGTTTTAGACATTGTAAAATCGGTTGAAGGTTTTATTACCTGGGATAAATGGAAGTAGTTTTGAGACATGTATAGGTACAGATTAAGAAATTGTTTAGTGTCTTTTGTCAAATATATTTAATTGGACCTTAAACTTTATTTGAGTTCCAAAGCACCGAGTGAAATATTATTTAGACCATCAAAGCATCCAGCAACCCAATAGCTTTTAAATGGAAAATTCTGTTAGTTGACAATTGGCGGGCAATTACATTATCTACGTCTTGATTTTTAGAAATATCACCTTTTTCTCATTCAACTGTCTGTCTATCAATAGATTGTATTTAAATTTTTGTTGAAATTTTTCTGAGATTTTTGTAAAGAAAATCATAAAACATGAGACGTTAAGGTTATAGTATTGCTGGACTGGCAATCAGTTATCATGAGCATAATCCAAATCGGTTAGACTATAAATCTAACGCAAAGCTGTTGAGCACATCGTTACTGACTAGCATTTTTGCCAACACTAATATATACAGATATTGAAGATGTGACACAGTTTGCCTAGCCCATTGTGAAAAACTTTACTATTTTATAGTTGCTGTAAGGAGATTTTATGAATTCTATTACCTTTGGAAGAATTGTGAGCGAATACCTAGAGCTTTCGATATGTTATTTATGTCTATTGTGTGTCATTCGCTTTTTGGATAATAAATGAAACCTTGGTATATAAATAAATATTTCCTTTATTAATTTACACATAATATGCAACTAATTAATATTGTGCATTCTCTACACAGTTAAAAATTTTGGTATTAAATTAATATATAAATATATGTATGTATATAAATCCACTACGAATTCTTATAAATGTAATAAAGTGCTTGCTTATAAAGGTTTATAAAACCGAATATTATTTTTATCTCAATATATATAGTCAGTTTATATATATATTGGTATAAAATCTATTCCATATACATACATATTGATTCGATCTAAAAGATGTGTTTATTAAGTTCATATTAAAACATAGGATGATAGGAAGGTTTGTGTGATTTTGGATTTCCTTATTTGCTTACCCTTAATACACCGCAATATTATTATTATAAGCAAATTCCAAAATCAAAAAATCCGTCCTGTTTCCCAAGCGACACAATTTACCTCACCCCCCCCCCCCCGCCTCCTATTCGCCACCTGCCTTTTTGGTTTATTTCGCGCTCTGCTATCACCCTGTGAAAATTAGCACCTCCATATGAATCAATCTGTATACGTAGTATCTAAAACAAATAAGAACCAATAAAAGACTTTTCGATTTTAATTTTTATTGATTTTTTACGATAATACAATGAGAAACAATAAATGGATAAATAAAAATTCACTTCTCAAAACTTTGGTGAAAATATGATTTTTTAGGTCAGCCTTTTAAAAAAAAACTTGGGTATTTTATACTGTTTTCTTTATGATATAAGTTTTGTTAGTTTTTCTTCATACTGCCTTACAAAAAGTTTCATTAATTTTAATGCTAAATAGATTTACAAGCTGCATTTTGTCATTAAGTGAATATTCTATTCCATATGCATTGTGAAAATTATCGAAACTAGCAAATACACTTCATTATCGGATTCATCTAAATTAACATCAAGACTCGCATTAGATTTGCCATATTCAGTCTCCAGTTTTCGACGCTTAACCCGATTATTCTTCAGCTTTATTTGTAGAAAACCGCTGTTCTTGTTGTTTACTAGACGCTCCTGCAATAGAATTAAAGAATAACAGACTTAAGCCATTCCAGTTCCTGAATAAAAAATTCAAGCATTACAAGTTCGTTTACATCGGCTGACTTTAGGCATGGAAAAAATGCAACACAAGCCTTGGCGGCTGCTGTCTGTACTTCATGTGTAGGTTTGTCTCCAAATGACTCCTCAATATAGCATGCTATGATCGAAATTATAGTCCTTCTTGCCTTATTGGAGAGTACTCCAGTCGCTTCGTGTCCCGAAATTATTTCTGCTCCACCAGCTTTCTTTAAAATGAATGCCTAAGTCCCTAAAATTTTCAGAAATGACAAACACACACATAGTAGATAAAACATAAAAATACTATAATAAAAGCTTACTTCGGAAGTTAAGATTAATGATGGTCCAACACAAGCGTATGTTCTCTTAACCGGGGTTGCTATATGCACTCCAGGGGTCGAAATTTCATCAACTTTGCTGACCTCAGACTCACGGATATTTGTAGAAAAATCTACATTTTTTTTTAACTAAACAAAACTTTTTAAAAAGTAAAAATTGTTTAGTCACTATCTAAATCAACATAGGACTTCGTTTTAATGTTGAGATAAAAGTCTGGGTGCACATAATATTGCTTAACATATTTGATGAATATGTTTTCTGGGACCGGTGCACCCTTAAAATGACTAAAACCATCAAATTCGTGGAAGGCAATGCCCGAGTCAAGTAAAACTGCAGATTTTAGTTTGTGGAAATAAAGTTATGGTTATTTTTTGTTTCGAGAAACTAGTCTTAACATAACTATACACATGTAATAATACGCAAAAATTACAGTATTTTATGACAGCTTTTATTACGTTTTAATCAATAGAGTGCAAGTCACTAATACAGTAATGAGTGGAGGTGATGATCCGCAGCAAATTGTTATGAGGAAACCACTTTCCATTTTCGTATACACGCACTTTACTTGCACCTATTTCAATTTTTATATTGATCCGTACATCGAATGAGATTAATTTGACAATTTTCCCTTTATTCTGAAATATTTTTTTAAAAATAATAACATAATTTTATTAAATTAATAACACAAGGAATAAAATTTATACCAGAATTGGATAATTCAAACTATCAAGTACAGTTAGCCAGTGAGCGAAAATTCCAAGAAATCACAATGGATCAATTCAGTGGTGCTGCAATTCATTAAAAAGAAAAAAACTGAATAATTCTTATACCAGCTGTATAAATTTGACATATGAAATTCATACTTTTAGTGTATGCACCGCAACTATAATTTTGCGTATTATTTTAATTCAAGGTTTCTTTTTACAAGTTATAAATAATAATATGAATTTAAGAAAACAGTCTTATGTTTGGGATTTTAATAATATTTTAGTATGAATGTGGGCCTTTACTGTTATAAAAGCTGCGAATATAGTGGCCCTTTATTACTTTTATAATATATTTCGTTTCCTGAAATTTATCGAATTTTTTCATTTTTTATACCTAAATTTTGAACCGTGTAGTAATAATAATAATAAAATCAGGAAAAATAAAAAAAAAAACAGAAAAAATAATAAACTATAGAAGAAAAAAATATGGACTGTAAACGCATTAAACGCTTAATTCATAGTCGCTTGAAGTATTTTAAGACTTCCATCCTGAAACCCTACAGATTCTAATGTGCTCGAACAGACAGACAGACTTTCCAGATTCTGACTCCAGAAATGACAAATTTACGAGAAATCCGAAAATATGACGAAGAAGCCGCAATATTTATGTACGTTGGCTATCAGAACCAGCTTAAACAAGCTCGCTGCATGGACACGTTTAATAAATAAACGGGGCTACCATGCGACGTTTCTCAAGCGAGTGGATATTTAAAAGTTTCAAGCGATCCTCATAGGGTCGAGGAAGTAATGAATTATTCCAGGGTAGGTGCCTGAGAGCAAATCGTAAGAAGTTCCGCTGAACAGTTTCGATACGGTCGATGTGTGTACCGTAAAATGGAGACCAGACCTGGCTAGCTAGTATTCAAGAAGTGGTCTCACAAAGCAAGTGTACAAACGCAATGCTTTAGTAGGATTCAAAAACTCTCGGGACCAACGTTTTATAAAGCCCAGCATAGAACTACTCTTTGATACCATGAAGTTTATATGGTAGAAAAAATTCAATCTTTGGTCACATTAGACACCCAGAACTAACACGACGAATGAGGAATCCGAAAACCCATAATCATACGTGATAGGTTTCTGATTCGTGTGGAAGTCGTAACCTCAAATTTGTCGATATTGAGTACCAAATTATTGCTTTTGCACCAATTATGAAATTTGTGGAGGTCATCCTGTACATAAATCTCAATATCTCGTCAATAGATAGTATAAAAAGCAACTGGCCCAAGTGACTGTCTTGAGGTATGCCGGACGAAGCTTTCAAGACTCTAGAGATGGAATGGCGGAAATAGATTTGGTATGTTCTGTTATCTAAATATGACTCCGTCCATTTTAGGAATGTTAGGGGAAACCCATACTTTTCCATTTTAAACAATATCGCGGAGTGAGATAACTTGTCGAAAGCTTTACTAAAGTCAGTATAAATACAATCTGTCTGGTAGCCTTTTTCAAATCCGCCAATGGTGTCCGAGACGAATTCCAATAAGTTGGTGATTGTAGACCTGCCCGAAATAAACCCATCTTGGTTTGAAGAAAGCAAATTCTTACAGGAAATTAATAGCTGAGAGAGTAAATGATTGATTTAAATAATTTGGGCATACAAGATAATTTTGCAATAGGCCTACAGTTAGAAATTTCAATTTTACCACCTTTTATGGATAGGTATGATAAAAGAATTTTTCCACAGCTGCTGAAAATAACCACTATCGAGCGATTTTTGGAAAATAATTCTCATCGGGGCTGCTAGGGAGAGGCAACATGACTTCAAAAAGGCTGAAGGAATCCCATCGGGACCCGTTGTGAATGACTATTCGGAAGCTCATTAATATGATCAAATATATCCTCATGTGTAATTGTAGGGATAGTGAATGAAACGTTATGAGAGTCGTTCATATGACTAAAGTTGCTATTACGAGGTTGGAAATTTGTCGAGGGAAATGCATTTTCAAAAAATGAAGCGAAAATATTGCAAATTTCAGACGGAACATCATTAGCAGAATCTTTGTACCTCATGGTAATAATAATAATAATATAATATAATAATAATAATAAACTTAAAAAAAGTTACGTTATTTTAGGAAGGAATATTCAAGAAAAAAAAAACCAAATCTTTAAAGATCTAAAATAAAATATTTATTACGTTTATACGCTTCGGCGGAGTTGGGGGTATTCTAGTCTAGAAATTCGAAAAAATCGATTTTTTTTTTGTTTTCATATTTTCAAAGTTTAACTATTCAAGAATATGCCTACAAGAGGATTTTTCAAATTTGTATCTTCATATTTAGTGTTCACTTGCATCCAGCTGCTAACAGTTGAACTCTAACTTCCAAACCACGTGGACGTATGGACTTTAAGGGGTAACGCCTCTGTAACGGCTAAAAAAAAGGTTTTTTCACGACTTTTTTTCTTGCAAAATTAAAGGTGTTTGAAAAAACCTTTTAAGGGTATTATCGGGCATACATTGAACTTTACTGATAAATTTTTGACAGCGAAAAAAAAAACAAAATGGCGGCTCCACAGCCATCTTCCCCGGACATGTTTCGGAGCAATTTTGACGCGCTTGGTGGCGACCTCCATTTTCAAAGGAAAAAAAAATTTTCTCGCACGGGACCTTTTTTTTTCTTATTCTAGAGGGTTTAAACTATTTTTTAAGCCAATAAAAAAAAACGATTTTTCAAAAAATTTACAGTGGTGTTACACCTTATACGCGTTTTTCTCGAAAGTGCCTTTTTCAAGACGATGCCCAGAATTTCTCAAGTTCTACTGGACCGATTTACTTGAAATTTTTTTGAGATTCTTCTTTATAGACTTGTCTATGTCCGGAACTAGTCGCATCCCAAAAATTTCAATTTTTACTATTTTTAAAAAAATTCGAAAAAGTCAAACAAGTGGTACAAAAATTGCCATTTTGTGAAAAAAAATTTTCTCAACTTTTCCCTAGTTCCGGACATAGCGACATTACTCTAGACTAATAATCTTTTTTATTTTTTTTTCGGGTTGCTAGGCGGGTTGGAATCGTGGGCATGATCACGCGCTAATTTTGGCCCCCCACTTCATCAGCTGCTAATTTTTTGAATTTTTAACTTTTTTAATTTTTTTCTGTATTCTTGCAATGTTAATAAATAACTAAAAAAAAAATGGATAGAAAAATATTGATTGCCTTTTTTTACGGCACTTCGAAAATCACCTAAAATTCGGGCCTCTAGACTAGAATACCCGACTAGCTAGAATTAGGAAAAAATATTTTCTTACAAAATTCAATTTTATTATTCTGTTCATTGCAATTTTGCTGACATTATGATTTTTGTTCTTCATTACAGGAAACCGTGTCTGTGAGAATCCCGGACTTTTTAATTTCTCAAATATGATAAGAAATGAAATGCGGTTTCTGTTCAAGTTTCATAACAGGTGAGTTTGACTTAATGATTTTATTATTGGGGTCATGTTGAAATTTAATATTTGCTGACATAAATCACGCATACGTTGAATATACTTATCATAGAGTGAAGAAGAACGTTCTTTGAACTCATTATAGGATGTGAGGAAGTTGTTGTAACTTATAATGTCCTTGTCCCTCATATAACTTCTCCACAATTTATTCTTTCTATTTTTAAGACGTTTCATTTAATTATTGAACCATGGCGGAGATGTTTTTAGGGTCTGCTGACGCTCACGGGGAACATCAGGAGAATAAATCGAAAAGAATTATGTAAAACGTAGAAACATCTTCATCAACACTATTGCAAGACAGCAATTTGTTGAAATCAATAGAGGGAAAATTCGGAAAAGTCAGCTTTTTTAAAATTGAAAAAGTATTGTGATTCGTCACAATTTGCGAAGTTTTCGGTTTCATGGCAATATGTAATTAGTAGAGGGGAGTGGTATGGTATTTTTCAAGAGTAGACATTATAACTGGGCTAGGTTCAACTAATAAGTTACACGCGTCAGTAGAAAATACCAGGTCTAACTGCCTACCCATGTGATTCTTAACATTACTGAAGACTGATTACCTTCTTGTCAAGTTATTAAGAGGAAGATAGTCATCGTCATCTTCATTTAGTACCCATTGAATATTGGGGGTAGGTTAAAATCAACAATAATAATTCGTCAATATGTTCCATCTTACAATGGGTAAAATTACATGATGAAGTAAGTAGGTCGTAAATATTTTGACCTTTGTCATTGACGATATAGTATATGGAGTCTGGAGGAATATAGCAACAATTATGTATAAGTCATATTTTAGGAGAGACAGCTTAAGAGCTATGAGCGCAATATCGAGAGTGTTGGAGAAACTAGGAAGTTCAATTTGGCTGCAATTAAACTTATTTTTACAGGCGAAAGTACGCCACCGCCATGAGCTTCCAAAACAATATGTCTATCTCTTCTAAAAATTTGATAAGAATTGTCAAGGATCTCAGTATCGCGAATACCATGATGCAGCCAAGTTTCAGTGGAAACAACTATATCGAAACAAGTCGCGACATATTATTTGAAGATATGTGATGAGGTTTTTGTCCGAATCTCCCCCTTTCATTTTGATAGTAAAGGCAAAGCGACTTCAGTTTTTTTTTGGAACAACGTTGTTTAGTTTAGCTGTATTTCTAGGTATAGGCGCTCAGAAGGTACAAATAATTTAGTAAAAGTGCCAGGAGGCCAAAATAAGGGGTCTAATAACTTGTCCTGCATATCTGCTGAAACAGTTAGGAGAAAGGATCCAACCGGTTTAGAAATTTTACTGATTTTTCGACAAGAAATACGTCGCGATATTTTTGGACTTCAAATACTTCAATATCTTCTCACATATCGTTGCTGAATAGAGACGGGTGACGAAAATATTCGAAGGTTTAAGTACTGTTCTCAAAGAGACATGGTGGGATCAGTGAAATCATTAGGCATAATAAGTAGTCCGAGTAGCGGTCCAACTGGTCCAACTTATATCCAATAATTTGATTAGTTATAGCTGACAGGTGATCATATCTCCTGAGGCCGCAAGTATATGTATCTAGCGCATGTATTGAATGCATCGTTGAACTTCTTACGACTTGAGTGTACTCGTTGGACGCGCATGAGTACTGGCTTTCAGATGCAAAAATCCGGACCCGGATCGGTTACGTAGTTTTCGAATACACAAACTACATATAGTTAATAATAGTGACAATGAAAGTCTGAGCTGTTTGCGTAACAGTTTAGAAATATACTCTGAATACCGCCACAAGCTCCTCAAGCTGCGATAAACCTTGGACACATTAGCATTAATATGACTTTGCCAGGACAAGTTACTATCAAAAAACATATCAAATTTTTAACAATGGTCTTGAGTATATTCAATACGAGTGTACCATTTAAATAAAATTATAGAAAGGATGAAACGTCAAGTGGCTGACTGAAAAAAATTATGAGGTTTAATGAGTTCAATGATAACTTATGTCTGAGTGACAAGTTATACATACCTATAAGGGAAAGATCCTGATTAAAATTAGAGATATCGGCTGCAGCATTAATTTAATTTTAATCATCCACCCAGAAGATTCTGAAGTAACTCATTTACGTTTACGACCTTTCGAAACTTACCTGGAATTCGCATCTGTCCAAAGTGACGGATAGAGTGGTGAGATATCTCTACACATGTCGTCGCTTCATTGGCAATACATGGGGTCTGAAACCAGAAATGATGTACTGGATGTACACCACGGTTGTTAGACCCATGGTCACTTATGCGACCCTCGCATGGTGGACAAAAACAAATCAAAAAATAACTGAGGCTCTGTTTCAAAAAACCCAGCGGCTTGCCAGTCTAGGAATATGGTGCTATGAGAACCTGTCCTACAGCAGCCATGGAAGCCTTAATAAACCTTTCACTCCTACATTTGGAGGTGAAAAGGAAGCTCCAGTGCTATTAGAGCGCAAAAGAAGAAAAAGTTAAAGCCAGGAGATCTGGTTGGTCATTTAAGTATATTATAACAGATATGTTTCGGAGCAAATGACAACAATATCTAATATAATCACACCCAGGTTGGATTTTGTAAGACTATTCCAAGTGGTTCTGGGAGGTCGACAGCAATGGCGTCCCACTAAGCCGTCCTTCCAACAAGGATCGATGGTGTGGTATGCAGACGGTTCCAAAACGAACAATGCGGAGTCAGACTGGATGTAGACGGCCCCAAATGCCATTTATCAAAGGCTCTGGGTTCTACTCCTATCGTATTCCAAGCCAAGGTATTGGCCATAATTGAATGTCCCAATACCTGCATTAAAAGAGTCATAAATGGCTCAACCATTAATATCTTCTCGGATCGTCAAGCTGCCCTCAAGACCTTAAAGTCCTACACTGTTTAGTAAGGGATAGTCTGGGAATGTCTACAAACCCTCAAAAACTTATCAAGGAGAAACAAAGTTATCCTCATGTGGGTACCTATGAACATGAGGGTCACAAAGGTAATGAAATTGCTGATGGCCTAGCCAAAAGAGGAGCGGAAACTTATTTTGTCGGACCTGAGCCATTCTGTGGCACTTCAAAGTGTTACCTCAGAGCTGCCCTAACGACTGGGAGAATAAACAAAAATCCCTGTTTTGGGAAACGCTACAAGGACTTCGACACCTCTGGCGAAAAAAGAAAGAACTCCTACTCCTTAGAAGAACAGAGCTCAAAATGATTATTGAGCTCTTCTCAGGCCATTGCCCCTTAAGATATTACCCAAATAAGTTGGGCTTGGCTGAGACTTCATCCTGCCGTTTCTTTCAGGATGTTCACGAAACCTCGGAGCACTTGCTCTGCAACTGCGAAGCATTGGCGAGGCGGAGACTACTCCACCTCAAACATGCTTTTCCTCCACCAACCTACGTGTGGATCCTCAAGCCCAGAATGGCTCTAGACTTTATTAATAGTCTCAACCTAGAAATGGATTAAATGCAACGGGGACTCACAATAGATCTTTCAGGTCGCAGTGATAGCGAGGCTAACGCCTACACACCGCTTCACAAATCTAATCTAAGCCCAGCCTATTGTTTTATGTAAATAAATAAAATTTATGCTATGAATGTTATCTCCATCTTAAGTAAGTTCCACTTTCTTCCACACATAAGACAAACTCTGCACAATATAAATGCGGATCGGGTCGTGTGAATTTCCTATGTTGGAACAAAGAACTTATTTGGATGCAATGACGACCTCTTAGACACTAGAAAAATCCCTGGCTACGTTTCCTTTCTATATCATAACAAGAAAATAAACAAAGAAACCCATTTTCATAAATATTTATATTCAGAAAGAATTTTAACTTATGTAAAAATAAGGTGTAAACTGAAAGATAACTAGTCTGAACGACTTAGTCAACAACTAAGCTAATTTGCGTGCTAAGTAACTTATTATTCCATAATGAATCAGTACTACTACCACACCCTCGCTGTTCTACAATCCTTTGTATAGTTGCCCCTAACATTCGCACACAGAGTACTTAGGATAATGATAATAATTCAATTTTCAAGGGCAGATGTCTTTTTCTTTCGCTATGTATGGTATAGAAAAGATTCTTCCGTTTAAAATTAAATTACGACACGGCCCAATTCACATTTCTTCTACTTATCCGTGTTCAAATCCTGTTCCTAACTTTGCAGTTTCCTTCTTCCTCGAAAGGTGTGTCCATGATGGGATCTAAGTGAGGTATGCAACACTCAGATTGCTTACGGCAATTTCAACTTCCTCACCTTGAAAACGATGTGCAAAAAAAAACTAAATAAATAAAATTCAAACCGTCATGCAATAGTGATCGTCACGACGACGACGACGACGTAAATGAAAAGATAAAAACGAAGCTGAAGGACCCTTCTTTAAAACTCCTCCGGCCTGAGATTATGGTATCGATCCTTGAAGATGAGATGAAGAACGTTTTTTCGCTTATTAGAGGATCTTTCTTTGATTAATTGAATTCAAGAAGAAATGATGCGACAAGACATTTCGGGTTCATGTGTTAAAGTTAAAGCAAAAAAAAAAAAACGCATCTGACATGGTCTCATAAGGACAGCTAGGATGCTCTGATTAATTTTTAGAATTATTGGTGTACTACGCAGTTGGCAGTTGAAGTTTTACCTTGATGTAGGTATTCGGATGTTGTAAAAATTAAAAAAAAAATTACATTTCAGCACCGTCAGGAATCTTGTAAAGCAACTACTCTGTGTCATATGAAGTGGAAGATTCTGTGTTCTTTTGCAGGCGGCTTGAAGGGATCCATCATCGAACTGTCACTCCTCTAAAGATTAATGATCACCTCTTTCCGATTTCTTTAAGATCCCTGGCATGAAGTTAATAGATTCGTTCGTTTATACATCTTGTGGCTTGGAGATGACTTGCTAAAGGTCCCTATGAGATTGTAATCATTATTAAAATTTATTTTGGGCTACCAAATCTGACTATATTTCACGGTGGTAATGAGATTCTTGTTTTTCAATCCATAAATGTATTCCACTAGTTTTGACATACCTACATAAGCCAAGGCAGCACTTTTATTCCCGTTTTTTAAATGCGAACCCCTTTAGAGCAACATTTTAAGATTGTTCCGCGATTTTATCGCGAGTGAAAGGTGAAAGTGAAAGGGTCAGTCGGCTGGTCAGTTGAATGCCCTTCTTAAATTCTTCCACTTTTGAGATTGTTGTTGTTAGTATGTTGATATCATCTTACAGCTATACATACATATTTTTTCGACTAATTGTTGACACTACCTTGTTCGATGTCAAAGCCAAATAGTATACAGACCACAGTGTTTGGTGGCGGTCAACGCGGTCACTGAGCACGGTTATGTGCGTGTATTGTTCGCGGTTTTATTCTAGGATCATGTCATTGTCGCTATTTTCTTAGGCTGCCTATATTATGCTGCGGTGCGTTTTAACCTCAAGAACCATTGAGCTGTGGGTACATACATGAAATGGGGTTGTCCCTTAAAGCTATAAAATTTCGTGAACTGAATCTTAATTACCCTAAAAAGGACTGTAAGGTAGTAAAAGCATTGACAGTGATTGCTTTTTGATTGTTATAAATGAGAACATCTCTTGAGTAATTCGGTTTATTTCAGGGGATAATTTTTTAATGAAACAAATAATAAAAAGGAACAAGATTTTGGCCTATGACTTACAAGGAGTAGGTATTGTCGGAAGACGAGGGGTGAGTGACATACCATAAATGTACTATAAGAAGTGACGAATTTACAGAAGAAAAAGATGATTTTATCGTTTTACAACATCTTTACATGAAATGTCAAATTCAAATACAATAAGAGTAGGACTTAAGGAAGCTACGTGAATTTCCCATTATAGGAAGGATGTCCTAAATTTGCCAGAACAAGTCGCAAATATGGAGTTCAGTGGCCATGTGAAAAATTATATGATCTCCAAAAAATGGGTGGTGGCGGAGAAAAAGAGTACTGCCTGAGATTGTGGCTCATGTGGCGGTAACAGATGCTCTCCTTAGAAGTTTCTTATGTAGTGTGGCAGGTTTCAGCTAATTCCAGGATCTCGCTACCGTCGGGGCTTTTACAACAATTTTTATGACATAATAAGGTATAGAGGTGTAAGGAAAAGTCGAGTAGAAGTGTCATATCAGTAACCAGTAAATACTGTGTCCATATAACCACCTAGAAAGTACTTTCAAGTACTTTCAATCCGTATACCTCACACCGCAGTATCCTCGTAGCACAAGTGTAAATTAATCAATTAATGTGTAATATGTAGTTAACCAATAGGTAAATTTTCTTATTATGTAGTTCCTTGCAGTTCTTTTGATGCATAAATCATGTGACAACATCCTGTGTGATTTAAAGGGTGGTCATATGTATTTTAAAGTCTTTAGCTCAGATCACGTATACTTGGGTCGGGCAGGGCAGAACTACTACCCGGTTCTGATTTAACAATTTCGTCAACGTACAACTATGTAGAAGTAAATTTGCAGTCTTCGTCTAAGTTTAACTTTAAACTTTAACAATCACTGAAATTTATAATAAAAGTATATAAAATGTAATTAGACGAAGAGAAAATAGTTGCTAGGAATGATTTCAATGTACCCAAGAAGATGGTGTGAAAGTTTTAGGATGATATGAAACGGTACTCAACAAGGATCAGAATAATGAACTGGTGAGTCACCTCTTGCTTATGGAAATTGGATTGTTTGTAGTCATGGTCAGAAGTCCTTGCCATGGTTGTCTGCGAGTTGAACGAATGTAATGATTTAGAAATAGAAATTATGAAATAGTAGAAACACGTTGATTGTGTCACTCTCCCTGTGGATTAACGAGGATAGCGCAGGGTATTGGGAGTTAATAAGGAGTTAGATAAGTTAGAACGACTTAGGAATCCATCAACTCGGATATTCAATACTAAAAAAAAAAAAAATTGGCAAGAATGAAGGAACAATACAAAGTTTATTTATTAATAAAAAAAGTTATAATTAAATAAATGGTCAGAAAGGTCGTGCACCAATTAAAGAAAAAAACTTAAGTGTTTAAAATCTATACATATCCATGTATAATTTATCTGATCGGGATTCACTTTAAAGCCTCCTTGGTACTGTCTTCCTATTCCTGTCATCTTTTTCGGCTTTTTCGTTTTCTTAATTTTTTTTTCATCCGTATTCCATAGTGAAAACTTTGAAAAGACTCTCCGCCTCGCTCATATTGGGTCGCGATTTATGTTATCTTATCCCCTACTTGGAAATAATTTCCATTTTTTCCCAATGCCAAAACACTCCACTCGATCCAAATTTAGCCTTATATTATTTATTTTATTTTATTGTTTTGAAAAGGTCTCTGTAAAGTGAGGTAGTAACAGCGACTCAACCAGATTTATGCGCATAGTGTTCGAAAGAATATTGGCGTACAACCACAGTCTTCTGAGTGTTCCATATACTTTGCCAGTGATCGCCTTGACATGATCACAACAAGTCATACTGGAATTCAAGAATAAACCTAAACTTTTTACCCGACATACAAAGGAAATAAGATAACGTTCCAGGAGAATATGTGGTAGGTGTGAGGGGTTGAGGGTGTATCAGTATAATGGCATGGCCACTGAATTAGTGGGATTCCATGAGATGCCATTGCGCCGACAGAACACTCGTGTATTCGTTTCAAATCCTCATTCAGCTTACTAACGCAATCATCAGCCAAGCCGATGGGACAACCAAAATATAGTTGGACATCATCAGTATACATATGAACTTTGCATTGTGAAACTACAGTTAGTAGATCGTTGATGAACAAACTTAACATGAGAGGACCCAATATAGATCCCTGAGGGACACCACATGTCACGCTAATACTAGAGGAGACGAGATTAGTGACCTTGAACCCGTGGCAGCGACTTGTCAAGAAACTATTAATAAGTTTGGAAGCAGGGGAACTAAAGTCAAAAAGTTCAATAAATGTTGCAAGGTGTTTGGAATGGTCCACGGTGTCGAAGACTTTGGTGAAATCTAACAGAACTAAAAACACAAGATGATATCAATGTCAAGACCTATTCTAATATCAGTCGTAATTTTCAACAGCGCTGTCTCACAGCTGTGACAGCGCAGAAGCCAGACTGACATTGACTGAGAAGATTATTTTGGCATAGATACTGTTAAATTTGTTTAGATATAATTTTTTCCAGCACCTTTGCTAGGAAGCATAATATGCTAATAGCTCTGAAATCACCTGGCTCCTTTGCAGACGAATTTTTAGCAATGGGAACCACCGCAGCTTCCTTCCAAAGTGAGGGAAATTCATTGAATGTTAAACAGGCGTTAAAAATTTGTAAATTTGCAAAGCGGGGTGGTAAATTATCACTTTGGAGCTATCTTTTTGGCTAGCAAAAAAAGTGAAGGCATGTTGTTTAGTTTTGTTTTGTGTTATGTATTAAATCTCCGGTAGGGCTATTTCAATACCCTAGAAGGACCCGTTGGTTTGGATGATCTATTCGATGAGTTTCCCATGTTGTAATTATGTTGTCGAGTAAGTATCTGTCACAGTGCTTAATCTAAATTAATTTCTCGCTACAATAGTAAAGGTAATTTAATTAAAAATAATTTATCACGAGTTGATTTCTCAAGATTTCAGTTATCGGAATTCTTTGATCTTTTAATTCTCTTTCACGAAGATCACAAGTTCAATGCAAATGACGTTTATAATTTTTACGAGACCGGACTGGAATTCAAAACTCATTTGCGATATATGCATAAAAAAAAGGAGTTTGATCAAAAGATCCTCCCAAAGTGCAGTGGTGAATATCTGGTTAATTTAATCTTTCCACCCTGATCCTCACTTTCTTTTACTTTCATCAATTATCATTGAATACAAAGGGCAAGCAGTTTTATTTTTATTAAAAAAATATTAAGTTTTTTTGGAAAATACACAGCTATAATAAAGCTTTATCTTAATTAAACTTATTTAGAGTTTTTATTTTTTTGTACAAACCAATCCAACAAATATCAAAAATGTCCTTACAAATTAAGAGCAGAAAACTATTCGATTCGAAACTCCTTTTAGAGTATTTTCACGTCAAATTAAATCACAGCTGGCTCCTCTGAAGGAATTGAATAAGAAAGCGAGGGCGATCGACCAAATTTTTTTTGCTGCCCTTACTTATGTCAAAGTACTTGAAAAGTTGTAAGAAAAGGTATACGTCGACGTACGTTGAATATTTTGAATCCCTTGGGACATCTGTCGGTGCATTCGGTGGTGACAACAAACAAACTTCTGTTGTGGGAGAATGGAACAATGCCCCGGGCGCACGGTGAAGGTTTGCCGAGCTCTATAGAAATCTTAAGATATGTAGGTATTTGAATTGACAATAAGGATATTGAAGAGGCTCTTGAATTTCAGACACGCGTCTGATTTTAAATATTTTCTAATTTATTTTCGTTTACTCCAAAAATTAATTGTGCAATTTTAGGAAATATCTACTAATATTAGTCAAAGTATAGAAATTCCCCCGCAGAATTTGTGAAATTTTTGTTGCAGCCTGTAATCCTTAAGAAAGCGAGTGATTTATATTTGAGTCCCTATCTAGGATGAGTTGCACATCTGAATGCTTCTCGAATATCAGGGTGCCAGGGGTCAATTTCATATGGAAATGGGTCACTGCCGTTCATATTTCAGTCCATTTTTAGCCGCAGTTAATTTTTCTGCTACAATTTTGACAATTATGGGAATTATGACCGAAAACTCTGGAGAAAGTTCGTAAATTTTCTCCCTGTTATGTACATTTTTTTTTTTTCAGAAGAATGAAGACTCATCCTCGTGGGAATATTACATTCGTGATTGAAGGAAAACTTATAAATTGGGGTGATTTGTACTTCTCTTTTCAGGGAGAACAACTTATTTGTTTGCAATTACTTTCCTTGAAACTGATTGGAATAGGTTAAACTAAAATTATGGGAAATGTGTTCATTTCTCATGCGAATATTTGTATGTATTTCGTTAGAGAAATTTGAAAAATGGTCGTCTATTTAAGGAGTCTAAAGAGATATTTTAAAAGACTATCTTTCAGCTTATAGGAGTTCAGTCCTCGTCTGTATCGTAGGTAACAACTGTACAGCTATTTATTACCAAACATTTAGCTCAGAAGTACCTATTTAGCACTTTTATCCTCCTCCAGACATAATCTACGGGTCGGCTCTGTGCATCTGTCAATATTTACAAAATATAGAAATTTCTGAGATGCTTGTGTTGGGCGGACAGACCAGCTAATAGTCTGACAACGTTTCTGCCATATCTCAAAAAATCGATTATCCTTTCTTGCAAAGGAGTAACCATGAAATAGTTGACATAAACCTGCCCCATGTTGCTCCTCTAATAACTTCGACCTTAAAAACTGTAATTAAATATGGTCCTCTTTTAACCACATATCGTCTTGGCTGACTCAGATGATTGGTTACAAATTGCAAAGCAAAACGATTATTGTTCATTGCCAAGAAAGGCTTCGTCCAAGTCTTAGATCTCGGCCTGAAATACTGTGGAAAAATTGACTCCCCTAGGAAAATTTCTCCAACCCCTTAAGGTTTTGGACCCATCTCTATACAAGGTGAGACGACGACTATAAATGATGGACAATTTAATTCTATTTTATGCTCTACCCTTTTATTTGTTCGTTGGAAGCTCAGTAGTTCTCCTCAAGGTACGTTTTATCGTAGTGTGATTTTTATCACGGTTTTTCCAAGAAATTGTACCTGTTACATTTCTTCTATATGGGACCCTATCTATCACAGCTTTTACCTCCAAACGTAGGGGTGCAACTGTATCCACAGTACCTATCTCCTTGACTTAACTTGATAACTTGGACGTTGCTTATAGTAACACATTCCCACATGGTATTCCCGAGTACGCGAGATAAAATTTAAGTAGAATTCTCAGTAACGTGTGCAGTAATTAAGACACTACCAAGACCCAAGACCTTTCTCGTCATCATTTGATTGATATTTTTTTTTTTATTACAAGTCAGAATAATCCATAAATGGAGGCTGTGACAGCCTAATGTATTTTACTGCTTCGTGCATTCAGTTCAAACTTCAATTCCTTTTGAAGATGGAGAGTGTTAAGGTTTAAGCAGCTAATCACGCTACTATTACAATAGCGAAAATATCGGGCTTCAAAACGATGGCGTTCATTTCGCAACATTACAATAATCACATATTGCAAATAGTAGATACTCTCAGTTTCCGCTCGAATGACCAGGGGTAGACCCCCCCCTGTTTACACTAGTTCCTATGCAAACTAGCTTTTTAAGTTCTCTAGTTTTTTTTTCCGAGACCGCTTTGAAATCTTCGGCCACCACATACAAGAGGTATAAGTATGTTTGGCTCAGACCTGTAAAGTACTTAAGTACATTGGTACTTAAGTACTAGTATCAGTACCAGTACCTGGACTTGTACTTGAAAATTTTTAAAGTACCAATACCGGGACTTGTACTTGTAATTTATTTAAGTAGCAGTACCGGTACTTGTACTTGAAAATTTTTAAAGTACCAATACCGTGACTTGTACTACTTAAAATATTTCAAGTCCAGGTACTGGTACTGTACTGGTACTTGTACTTGGAATTTTACAGGTCTGGTTTGGCTCTTACTATATCTAGTACTTTAGCCTCCGCTAATTCATACCGTATATGTTTCTATATGGGATGATGGGGCCGTTAGTAGTCGCAGTAACCTTTTATGAGCTTTACCCGCTGAAAGCCAGTCTTGGGTCTGCTTTTCTATCTGCGGATGAGCTGAAAAGCTTTCCTCGCCTAGACCTTCATTAACAGAGAACAAAAGTTCTGGTGAGAGGTCTTTACTTCATAAGATAATGGGCTGCTTTGATCACCGCGCTTGAGATTTTCGTATAATATCGGCTTTCTGAGTGTTTTCGGTATACAAAGTTTCCACTCTTGCTCGGGATCTGGTTCATGAAAATGATTTTCGTCTGTTATATAACGATATAACTTCTGGATTTGTTTTAACATCTCTGAATTTTTCTCTATACCAAGCGCAAGTTGTTTCGGGTGTAATAGTGGCAATCTTCTTCTCTAGTATTGGTTGACGAGAAAGTGCATCTGCTATTTTGTTTAGTACTCCTCTCCGGTATTTGACTTCATAGTCATATTGTTGAAGCTCTACTGCCCAGCGAGCTAACCTTCCGGATGGATTGTGCAGGGTCTGTAACCATTTTAATGCCTGATGGTCTGTCACTACGGTGAATTTATAACCTTATAGGTATGGTCTCATTTTACGGATGCCGCACACTACTGCTAAGCACTCTTTTTCTGATACTGGGTACTTTTTCTCGGCGTCTTTTAATGTACGGCTGGCATAAGCCGTTCACATGTTCGTTTCCATCGATTGTATGTGATAGTACTGCTCCAAGCCCTTCGAAACTTGCATCTGTTTGTAAAATGAATGGCACCTCGAAGTTTGGACAGGTTAGAACTGGTGCTTCTGTTAAGTTTTTCTTCAGGGTCTGGAGTTATTTCTCTTGTTCTGGTCCTCATATCCATTTCTGTTTCTTTTTTAATAGAATATTGAGGGGCACTACGATTTTTGAGAAATTTTGGATGAAGCGTCTATACCAAGATGCTATGCCCAGGAATTGGTGAAGTTGTTTCCGTGTAGTTGGTGTTGATATTTGATCTATTGCCTTGACTTTTTCTGGGTCGGTTTTGATTCCTTCTGACGTAACTGAATGTCCCAAGTATATTAACTCCTGTTGGCAAAAGTTACACTTATCTGGATTTAAACGCTGATTCGCTCTTCGGAGACGGCTGAATACCTCTTTCAGGTTATCTAAGTGTTCCTCGAAGGTTTTCCCGAGAATAATTATATCGTCAATATATATAAAAGCTCTGGTGTCCATTTCTGGTCCAATCACGGTATCTAGCGAACGTTGGAATGTGGCTGGTGCGGAATGTAGGCCAAATGGCATAATGGTAAACTGGAAAAATCCCCTGCCTGGTACGGTAAATACAGTAATGGGCTTACTTTCGGTAGCTAATGGTATTTGCCAATAGCCCTGGTGCAGGTCCAGTGTTGAAATATATTTTGCCTCTCTCAATTTATCTAGAATGTGATTGATTTAAGGCAACAGGTATGCATCTTTTATTGAGATCTCGTTGATCTTCCGGAAATCAATGCAAAAACGGTATGTTCCATTTTTTTTTTCGTGCTACATAATACCACCGGTGAACTATATGGACTTCTGGCTACACCTTCGGATAACATGCGATTTACTTCGGTACTGATTATATTCTGCGTAGCTGGGTTTCTTGGAAAGTATCTGTGTTTAATTGGTTAGTCCGTTTTCAATCGAATTTTGTGTTCTACTAGCGTTGTTGTACTTTTTTTTTTGTCAAATTTTTCTAGCTCGGTCTCTAGAAATTCCTTTAACATCTGGGCTTCGGATAAAGTATTTATTTCGACCTGCTGGATAGTTGTTACTTCTGTGATGTTACTGGTGTTTGTAATTTCTGGTATGTTGGACAAAAGCACTTTTAAGCCGCACTTACGTAACAGATCCATTCCAATCACAATTTCTGGAGTTAGTGTGGTTAATATATGGAAATCATGATTCCCTTTCCATTCGTTAATCTCAAAATTCAATGATATGGCTTCTGAGACGCTATCAAATATTCCATTGGCTAAACAAATTTTATGTTTTGGGTACTTTGATAATTTTGGCGTTGTATTGTTTGCAAATTCCGGTCATTTCCTTTCCCACATAAGACAGCATAGCAGAGGTATCTAGTAAAGAGGTAACATTTTTGTTTATCATTAAGACCCAACACAGATTACAGAATGTATAAAAGCGGTGCTATATTCAAAACAGTCCAGTTAAGGAAAGGTGTGCTAATTAGACTCCATCCACCTTATACATATATGTATATTATATGTCTGACTACACTTTATAAAAATAAATATTTTCCCTTAACAAATGACCACACATAAACTAAAATTCGTTACAAAATTATGCGCAGGACTATAGAAACCGCGAACTTTACTTGCAGCAACCACCTTCATATAGATCTCCAGGATAAATTTAACCAGTAAAGTGCAAAATGGCCCGTATGCGCACAAGTCTTAACTAGAAACGTCTGTCTGGCTGCGCACTGCGCACATAGGGAAAAATTTGAATTTCAAATCAGGAAAAGCCACTGTGGCATAACTAAAATATTCGCCTTCACCTTAGACCAGACCTCAAGAAAAGCCACAACATATGTTGAGGCCTATTAGAACCATGTCATGCATACCCTCATAATCCTAATTTGTTCCCTTTACCAGAGAAAATTTATTGGACAATGTTCTCTTTACTTCGCCGAGAAGGTAATGTAGAAATTTCCAAATAAAAAGTAAGAAAACGGATGAAGAATTTTTACAGTAGGCAGAAGATCATCCACGATTCACCACACCTGGCGTCACGATCAATGAGGGAATAAAAGTGAATGGATATGATCCGTTTGAGTGTTAAAAACTTAAGGACTACAGGATCAACGTTGTTCAAATTAATTTAATTTTCTATAAATGTTCACAAGTAACAGATGGCGATGTAAAAAATTTGCTGAACAGAGTAAAGTGGATAATTATCACTTCAAGTATTAAAAAAACAAACTTTATGTGCATTACAAAGTGGAAACGAGTACCATGCACGGTCACGCTTAATTGGGAACAGAGTTTAGTACAGAAGGCTTTTTGTTTGTACTTTTCCTGAGAACTTCATTCGCAACCTCACACCTATTCTCAATGATTATTCGCCATGACTTTGTGATAGGTCTTGTCAGTAGTGTATCTAAGGGGGAGCGCAAGGAAGTAGCCGTTTCTCCTCGATCATATTTTCAAAAAATGGTGTCTTTTGGGTACCAAAATGTAATTAACATGGACATCTAGACCAAGTATAAATTTAGTAGAAAGTACATTCCCCCTTCTCACTTGAATTTCGAATCTAGGATCATATTTGGTCACTGTAAACGTCTTGGGGTTACATAATCCGTCATTTTGGTCTTAATGGTAGCAGTAGTAACATTTTATAATCAAAAATCTTCGCTGGGTATTTTAGATCATGTTTTTTTTTCATGACCTATAAAGTTTTAATTGATGCCTATGCCTAAGGGCTTTGATGGTGGTGACTGGGTAGGGTGTTGAGGCTGTGTCGCTGCCATGAGGTGTGATTCTATCCTAATAGGTAGATAAATTAAATATTTTTATACCCTATTTATTTGAGTATACCACATCTCAAGAAATTAAATCTTTAATAGTGGAGCGCGAGTTTTATTTACTCACGGTGGAAGAAACTTGGACAGGGTTGCCCGAAATAAACTGAATGCAATCATTCGAAATGCCAACAATAGTGATGTTCTCAACTTTCTTGCGGGCTTATTGTGCTTCTAAATTTAGATTCCAATCTATTCCCTTAAGTCTTATGAACTAATCTTAAGCGCTACAGCATACATAATGAACCGATTGCTAAATAATAATATTGATCCTGATGATATGATACGGTTCATAAACTCTTCATCGAAGATATATATTCCACATGACAGTGTCATCTTTTTCTCTAATTAGACTGGTATAAACACGCTAGTAACATCAGATATAATTCCATTTTCATTTTACTTTATTGACTACCTTACTTAACTATTTATTCGGAACCACAAATTTTTTTTCCAAATTTGATTATTTTTTAGGTTCAGTTAACATAGCTCGATCAATACTTTTTGCCCAACGATTTTCCAACTGCTTTAAGCTTTCTGATACGAATTCTAGAACTTTGCAATAGGTTTATGACATCCACCGAATTATTTCTTCTTGCTTGGCAAAGGTATAAAAAGTCATTATTTATTAAATTTTATTACTATTTTTAGCTTATACTTTAACCAAAATCACATTACACAATTGAAGACAAACAAATAGCTTTTGTCAGTAACATCCCATCGCTGATACACAAGCTCAATATTGCTCTCAACAATATCTCTGGCTGGTGCCTTACCATGGTGTAAAACTCAAGCTATTAAATACGCTAGCAGAAAATTGGGTGTCCCGAATTTGATGATGCTCTCCCGACCTTACGTCTTTATGATATGACCATTCCCATGTCTAGCAGTTATATCAAGAATGTTGGTCTGCTTATGGACCCCCAACTTACATGGCGGCCTCAGGTGAGCAAAATATGCTCAAGAATCTACTACGGCCTCCGATCACTATACGCGGTCTCACACCACCTATCACAAAGCATTAGGTGGTCCTTGGTAATCTCTCTTATCATGCCGCATTTTTTCTATGCCGACATTGCTTTGTATCCCCTGAAGGCATCTGAAATAGCTAAGCTTACCAGAGCTCTCAAATCCTGCGTACGATATATCCATCGTCTCAAGAGATATTCTCATATATCTCAGCTGCTACAGCGTTTCATGCATGTTCCTCTTACCAAACTCTTTGAGCTCAGAGTTTTATGTTTGATTGATAAAGGAATATGGAACCTGCTTCCAAGATACATCTGTGAGTTGCTCTCATGGAGCAATTTCAATACCTCTAGGCTGGTATCACAACGTACGCTTACCAGGTTTGGATCCAATGATCTAATTGGTCATGGAACCTTCCTTTGGAACTCCTTGCCTGAACCTATTAGAAATACGCGCTCCGTAAAATAGTTCAAGGAATTGGCGCTAATACATCTTCTAGACAGCACCTAATTCCAGTTCCTATCTTTTCCCGATAAATTAAAATTAAAATTTAAAAAAAACAAAGTATTGGACTCAAATATTTTAGTTATTTTTGTCTAGTATATTTTATTCTTGTCGCTATATTATATTACTAGGAGGCCAGTAGAGCGGGAGGTGATAGTACTTACCTAGACGAACCAAAACTTGCATGGCAGGGGGGGGAGCATATCAACCGTTTACAGGGTGATTAAGAAAAAAAGCTAGTTTTTCACAAAACACCCTGTATCTTACAAACTATAAGGCGTACGGTCATAGTTAAGATCATAGTTAAGAGCTTGTTGTATGCAGAACCTCATGGCCTTTCCAACGACTCCTCAATCAGCCCCACACTCCTCTCCAATCAAGAATTATAGTTGTCTAAACTAAAAATTTCGGATTTTCTTACTTTTTTTTAATTTAACCTCTGTTATTTTTGCAAAAAGGTCATTAACATAACTTTTTTTATAAAAACTGTAAACTGTAAACTCTCCTCTTTAAGTTGATCTATTACACCTAATGTGCTATCTGAACCCCTTTAAGAGTTATTAGCTCTAAACTTGTTCTCAAACCTATTTTCAAACCTATTCTCAACGAGAGTTTAAATTAAAAAAAAAAGGTAAGAAAATCCGAAATTTTTAATTTAGACAACCATTATTCCTGATGGGAGAGGAGTGTGGGGCTGATTGAGGAAAGGACATGAAGTTCTGCATACAACGAGCTCCCATACGTCTATAGTTTTTAAGATACAGGGTATTTTGTGAAAAGCTAGCTTTTTTTCTTAATCATCGTGTAACTCCTAAACGGTTGATATTGCCCTCCTCCCCCACCTGCCATACAATTTTCGGTTCGTCTAGGTAAGTACTATACCTCCCGCTCTATTTACCTCCTACTGGGAAACACCCTGTATAGTTAAAGCGCTGAACTGTGAGTTAATGCCTATGCTCCTTATGCAAACAACATATTCCAACATCATATTACTGAGCATCACAGGTGGGATATTAGATTTTTCGATATCTCCTCTGTACACAGACAAGCAATTTAATTTTTACCGCGTTGAGTAACAATTTGTTATCCAGTGACCAATCGTGTATTCGCTGCAGATCATCATTAATGCGATACACGCAATCCTCCATTAGTCCGGTTGTCATCTAATCAGCATACAGTTGAATAGATGATTTTTTTACAATATGCAGAAGGTCATTTATATACAGGCTGAATAAGAGTGGACCAAGGACTGATCTTTGAGGAACACCAGAGTGAAGAAAAGATGGAGTAGAACGAGAACCTTGTACCTCCAAAATCTGGCAGCGGTTTGACAAAAAGCTGCAAATTAGAATGATGAACAAAATCAAATGCCTTAGAGAAGTATAGCAAAACTATAATTGATTGATAGTCAATGTCGAGAGCCTCACGTGTATAAGTTACTACTTTTAGTAGTCCTGTCCCAGAACTATGCTTTGACCGAAAACCTGATTGTCGCGGCACAGTGAGACGAAACCCCGAAAAAGCGGCCAAAAATCAAAAAGGCATTGAATTTGGGTGAAAATCTGTACTCGGGCGCTTTATAGCCTGCAGAATAGCTTAGAAGCATGTGATTAATTCTGCTCTCTGTAATAGTAAATAGCCGTTTGGGGTGCTACTTTGGAGTAAGGAGGAACCATACGACAATGCTGTCCAATACTCAGTGCTTGGTAATCATTCTTCGACTTTTTCAGTCCATCAAATAGGAAAGGTCAGCATCTGAAGATAATGTAACTTCGGGTTTTGTTTCCAAAGATTTTCTGTACTTCGAAGCTCTCGTTGGAGTCGTCAGTGTTCCATCGTTCAAAACTTCCGCAGTATCCAGTTTTCCTGAAGTTCGAAGGCTCATTTGGGCGGCATATGCCAACTCGTTCGTAGTCAACGTTGCACGGACTTCTTCAGTTTTTCTCCGTTTCGATCTTTAACTCTCGAACTCCATAGAAGAGCCACCACGTGTAACCGTCACGGTCAGTGCAGGTGCCTTCTGAGAAGGAGCTGGTACGGGAAAGCACACGTGGACATTGAGTCATTTCTCGTAAAACGTATTTTCATGGCTATTGACCGAAAAGTTATGAAAAAGACTGCTTCATATAGTCCCGTATAAGCACCGAACGTCCACTCTTCTTGGAAATTTCAGCTGAAAGGTGTTCCAATAAAGCGTTAGGGGTGGCCTTTAAATGCCCTTTCACCATAACGAAAACCTCCTTCCGCGTGTACAGTAAAATGTCGGTACTAGACCCTGTAACAAAGCCACAGGAAATTTAAAACTGGTTTGCATATGAAAACTTGAAATATTTAACGTAAACTATAATGAATAAAGTACCATCAAACTCATTGAGTAAACTAACTTTTTCCTAAAATACATTAAAATTTAATCAAATCATGAATAACATTTCTCAGAAACAATGTGAATCTTAAATAACTGTACTACTTTCTTACGCACATCCTATATACGCTAAGACTGCCATCGGTATTAGTTCTACTACACTTTCGCACAGGATCCCGCAGGCACTCCTCGGCGTTTTCGATTGTTGATAGACTCAGCTAAAGCCCTTCACTTAAAAGTTTGGACAATAGTGAACAATTTCATACTTTTTGTCTATTTGAAAGTAGAAGTCTTTAAAATCATATCGTTTTCGCGAGGGTACCGAACATGGCCGTATTTCAAGCAGTTAAACATGATTTTTCAATTTAACTAATATCGAAATATTTTCTACATACCTCCAGGAGTAGAATCCATTTTGAAGAATTGAAATTGGTCAATTCACTATCCAGATATGGAATTTTATAGATTGTTGTTTTTGATTCGTATTCTCCCTCGACGTGTGCACCCTGAACGAAGGCTGACTTTGAACTAACATATCGAGCCAGATATAGAAGGGACGGCCTTACGCTTCGAGGTTTTAATATACCAATCAATTTCTATCCAACCCACTAGTCAAAATACCCCGAATTGAATTTTCATGTTTCCAGTTTTTGGCCACTTTTGCGGAGTTTCGTCCCACTGTGGCGGGGCGATAAGATATTGTTAGCCTCTATATGACCCATAACTCGCCTATTAATAATTTTCTCTCTTAGTTTCTAATTTTTATTTAAAATTTTTAGTTTTTATTTTTGAATTTTTAAATGTTTTTTTAAATTCTTTTAATTTATTTATTTTTTTATTAAAGAAAAAAGCCATGCGTATTCGTTACAGACAGACAGAGTTAGGGCTTTTCTTATATTTATGTGTGGTTGTCCACAAACAGCACATCATTCCCCAAAATTCCGTTGCAAAGTTGTTTTAGTACCTACACATTTTAACGATCTTCAAAAAATGTATTTAAAAATCCCGAATGGATTTAAAACTTATAATTTAATTACTTATAATGACATGCAGGTTAACATCAAAAATATTTATCCATATTAGGACGCAAGCCTATAAGAACAAAATAGAAAAATTAAATAAGCAGAACTAAAGACTAAAGCTGTTTACAGACTGAGAACAGGAGGGTGATTCTGATCTTTTGTCGTACTTGAATGTCAAAATATAATATATAAAATGAACTTTTCTACTGATATTTTCGTGTTTTTATTCAGGTCACTTCACATTACAAATTCAAAATAATATTTCGAATTTAAGCACTTGTAATGCTCTAATTAGGTGTAGAATTTCCATTTACCACAGTGTAAAATTTTTGTCACAACCTCTGGGAGCAGTTGACTAATTTGTCGTACATTGAGGCGTGTTTTTTGACATTTGTTCACCGAAAATTCATTATAGTTCATTTTGTGGTAGATAATAGCGAAGACACAAAATGAACTGTGTTGAAAAAAAAGTAGAAAAAATATGTCAAAATTCACGACTAAATAGTACGACAAAAGATCAGAATCACCCTCCAGATCTCCGATTTCAGATTTTAATACCGGCCTTAATCAAAATTAATGTATACCGGAATGGTGACAGAATATCCTCTAATCTCACTTAACATTCGTCTTTCATGATTACGAAAGAAATGCGCTGCCCTTACCACGATAACAGGAGAAATTTAATATGTGATGAGGTTACCTTGGCTACTGTTTTCAAATTGGGATGCAATGAAGGCGGTTATTGATTCCGAAAACATCAGATTTCATGCACAATACTAAGTGGGTTATCATTGCATGGGGTTCTTCTAATGATATTTGCAGATAGAGTCGTATAGGAAGTGATTTGGAAAACATTACGCAAATTAAAAATTCTTTCATTTCTCAACAATAAGGAAAAACATTTATTAACAATTTTCATAATAAACAAATTTTTCTCTAGGACTCCTTACAAACTAAAACGTAAACCTAATAAGCGCAATTTTGCTTTTTTAAATTATTTTAATAAAAACTATAAACGGGGGCCCTGTAAGTGTTTCCATCAAATACTTTACAGCTTAAGTCTCATCAAAACTTGTCTTTGTTCACTTTACTTTTCACAGGTGAAAACAACAATCGCCTCTTCGTTATATTGTTAGCATCATCAGTAGACTCTTCAAGATCACTAGCAGAATTTCTACCACTGTCTGGACTTATATTACAACATCCTTTCGCTGCTGTATCAATTTCAGCTAGCTGATCAAGATTTCTTCGTAGAAAAGAATTATTCGTGAATAGCTTTTGAGCGGAATGCTTAACAGTTGATGTAATTGATAGTCTTCGTTTTCGTCGCACAGCCTTTTGTCTCTGCAAGTGGCAAGAAATCTCACTATCATCAACGACAGTAGGAGTTTCTGGGCAATTTCTGATCAGTTTATCGAGGTTCTCGGGTGTTTTTACTCGTACTTCTCTTTCGTTAAATACATTAATTGGATATCCATGTAGATCCTTTCGTTTTTTATCGCTCTGTAAATATTTTGCACTTCTTGGATCCCATATTTCATTAAGATCACTTGCCGGATCATCAGCTGGAGTGTAAGTGGGTGACATCGTATGGAAGGTGCTTTGCTTAGATTTTGTTGGACGCCGTTCTTTTCGAGCACTTTCAAGGATTGCATCAATCATTCGGTCTAAAGTGATATCACCCATACGCGAAGAACTCAAGGATTCTTCTTCATTGGTGTCGATGATGTTATTATTATTGATTGCGACAGTACTTTGCTTTGGTCGTACAAAACTAAAATCAGATAGTTGCTTGGTTAATGGTGATGCGGAAATTGATTTGTTTTCACTTTCTGGAATTTCATCGGATAAGTAACGGGGTTTCTCAAAGTATGAGTCTGCAATTCCGACACCTCGCAGAGCTAGTATGGGTCCTGGAATGACACCACATGGAGAATATTCAATATCGAAAGTGGGAAGTGTCGTGGCATATTGTGATGGATTATTTTTTACTGCCGTAGAGGAGCTTTGTGATGATTTATCAGGTGGCTTGGAATTTTTGGGAGTCTGATATGGGCTTACTAGAGATTTAGTCGGTGTTGTTGCAATATTGCTCAGATCTTTTAAACTATCTAGTCGTCTCAATGGACTCATTGCGTGTGTAGTTAAGGGTAGAGGAGTTGATGTTAAATTTTCCTTATTACGCTGAATCACTTTACGTCTTATGTTTGTGATTTCATGTCCAGTTGATTTTCGCCTCAGTCTATTAGGTCGATTATTTTTTGATGTACATGTTGCGTTCACATTACTGTGTGATCGTCTTGGCTCCGAATTGTTTGCGATTTGATCAGATGTTCTTGAGACGCTTGCTTGATGTGATTGACGGTTACTTCCGGTTACCGTCCATTTAAGCATATTGAAAAGTATTCAGCGTCTGTAACAAATGAGAAATTTGATTGAGTAAACAATATTTTTTTCTTTTAAGCAAATAATAAAGGATTTTTTTTTAGATTAAAATTAATAGTGTCCTATTTCGGGAATAGCTGATCCTTGAGGCTTACAATAATAAATTGTTATTTCTTTTATCATCCATCATAACCTATTAGTTAATTTTTTTAAGTTTCAGTATAGCCATTTAAAACTGAAACACCCCCAGTAAGTAACATTTATCTTGGGTGTGCTCCAGGGTCTGGTTTGGGCTCGATTCGCCCAGTCACCTATGAGCGGGTAAAAAATTCTCCTGACAAACAAACACTTATTGAAAGCCGTTCGAATATTGTAATATGGATGATATTTCTCTTCGTTATTCGGAACCCATCTAAAATTAACATTTACAAAGTTCGTTGTAGATGAATTTCTACGATGACGAAAGTTATAAGGAACTAAGATGTTATTTTTACGTAATATTTTGGCACGTGCTGGAGCTGCGTATTTTACGACCCATTTTATACGAAAATACGTACAACTACAATACATGAACAAATAAGTACGAACCCTCTGTGACGTTTATTTTCAATCTTAATTGGATCTGAATCTAGTCTTTATGGTCTTCCTTAAAAATTCTTACAAACAAAAGAAATTGTGTTCTTTGAAGGGAACCCTTCATATAATAGCTGTTATGCTCGCAGTCTTTGAACCTCGGATTTACAGAACTATCGCCAGGTGTCAAGGGTACATACAACATTACATTCGTTTTAAGATCTATAAAGTGCCATACATAATAAAGAAATCTTTGATGCGAAGAACATTTCGCCCTACTAAAAAAACATATTTAAGTGCCTTCTAAAAGAAAGGAAGAACAAACAGAAGTGATATATGCGCCGATATGACGAAATTTACATAAAATTTGCAAGGAAGTGTATTTTTTCTATCAGACAAAATCTTTACTGCCACCAAACCATCTTGTCCGCCATAGAAGCTCAACCTACAAAGGGTTATGGTATGTAATTTAAGCTCAGATGCTTCCTCACCCTATGAAGATAGCTCTTGAAAAGCTGAAGATTTATTTTCAACGGATTCTTCTGCTACAGTAGATCCAAAAGAAGGATCCTTCCCCCTTGGCAAGGTATAAGTTTTTTTTTTGCAGTGGCATTAATAGCTAGTACTAGATATATCGTCGCGGAGGGAACAAGAAAGTCTGGATACGCTAAGAATAAATATGCGAAAAACCGCTAATTATTAGACTGGACAGTAACAGACAGCCCAAAGAATAAAAACAGGATCAGTTGGATATCGGGAATATGAAGTGAGCTTATATATAGCCTTATTCACCTCTTCCATCAGGAACAGGAAACTCGAACAATGGCTTTTGCAAAAATTTCAGCGCAACAACACAAAGTGCCGCACCCATTCTTGTTAGACCTGGAGAAGCTGGAAATAATTCGTGTTCGATTTAGCGTAAAGAAACATTCGCGACAGGGCAGTTGTACAAACAAACGAAACTCATCGTCTTGCAAGTAGGAATGGGAAAAAAAAGTCCTTTCAAATGGTGTCAGGCTCAAATTTCACGTTTTTTCTTTTTTTGTTCTTTTTGTGTATTTGCAAAAAGTTTTGAGACTTTTAATCCGGTTGTGCAGCTTGTGTATATGTAGGTACATTTAACTACATATGGGGTAAAAGGTTCCTTTTTTTCTTCTTCCCCTGCACTGTTCGGTGGGTTTATCCCCTGCGAACTTTTTTATTTTAATTCGATCTTTGGTATGCGCAGAAAGAAGGAACCCTCCAACTACACGCGCTCTTTGCAAATTTTAAGAATTCACCCAACAGATGGATTTTCAGTTAATTTAAGTCGAGAGATTTCGCGGTAAAAATTAACTCGAGACTGCTGAGTGGGTATAAGTGTTACCTTTTATTAGAAATTATTCAAAAACTCATTGAAATAAATTGACCTTTGCTGTATAGGTTAGTCTTTTTGCGCAATTGAATTGAATGAAAGAGTGGATTATAGTCAAGTGTGCAGATTGCATTTTTCTGAAATTTAAATGGTTTGGTAGAACTTCAATAAAGTGTTGCAGTGAAATAGAAATTTATGGGAATTATCAAGAGTCAATAATTTTTTTTAGAGTAGGTATATTAGATTATAAATTAGAACAAAAAAATTAATGGATTATGCCGTATTAAAAGGGTAATTGACGTTTCTGGCAAATTTCCCAAATACGGTATGTCAACAGATGATGCCTACCAATGTACCGTCCTGTTTCATAAATTCAATTGAATCTTTCTAGTTTCGTGTTAAAGGTCAAGAGTTTTTTAAGTCAGCATTCTGCATGTGGTAAAACCATTAGAACCAT
Organism: Dioctria linearis; assembly: GCA_963930735.1. Taxonomy (NCBI): domain Eukaryota; kingdom Metazoa; phylum Arthropoda; class Insecta; order Diptera; family Asilidae; genus Dioctria; species Dioctria linearis. Next base: position 259,750,866 of record OZ005742.1, on the reverse strand, counting down.
CAGAGTTACTCCAACCAATAATTGTAAAAGGTTTATGCAACATTTCTTGAGATGGAGTCTAAAAATTTACTAGAATTAATCACTCAGAATGACTGTAGTCTGTAATCAATTTGATTAAACACTTTTAAATTTAAATGTAATTTTCTCATCAAGCTGCATGGTTTTGCAGATGACGCATATCCATGTCTGGTGCCTGTATCTACCATCACATTTAAGATGAAAAGGACTTTAACTATCTACGACATCTTTACTTTGAGATTTTGTAGTTCCATGTAAACATATCATGTTTTTCAATCTCAAACTCCAGATTTACTTATACAATTTTTTGTATACCGGTCAGTTTCGGCTTCCGTCGGAAAATACCACCAAATATCTGTAAACATATTATATCGCGGACAAAATTGTTGGAGATATTTTATATTTTAGGTGTTATTATCTAATATGGCTTAAGAAATTGATACCTAAATTTTTCTTTTATCTAACAAGAATATGCAACTGTAAGCACACAAAATTGGAAATAGGGGAAACTATTTTAGACGCAGATTCTTCTCAAAGTTGGTGTGGGAAGAGACAAGCTTCCCAATGAACATTTTTGCAGCTACTTAGTTGCAAGAATTAGATTTTTATTTTATAAGGATTGTATAACAGCTACACGAAAACTAAATTTTTTTATAGAGGTACGGCTTTTTTCTATTGAGTTCCGGTGCTAAATTGTTTTATAATGTAGCACTGAGAACGCTTTCCGAACCTCTTATAAAACAGTTTTGCTCCGGAAACTAATTTATTCTATAAGTATTTTATAATAGTTCGAAACAAATCTTTGAAAGGCTTTTTAAAGCAATTTAGCTTCCGGAGCAATTTAGTTGCCGGAGAGTTTTGTAAAGATATTGCAAAATTAAATTAGAACAATTTATAAAACCATTTGGTTGCGACTTGAATTGAGCATGGGATCTCCCTTTTATAAACTTGGAAAGCTGTATTTTAGCTTTTATGACAACTTTATAAAAAAATGGAAGCTATTTACATTGGTAATAAATACTTTAACAAAAACCATTCGTCACAAATGCCAATTAACCTGTGTAAAACTAAGTATTGGAGATTGCACTTTGACATTTCCGATCCTGAAGATTTAACACGAATCTAAAATGTTTTATAAGAACTGTAAAGTGAGGTGAAAACATTCGGCCATTTTATAAAAACAAAAGTGAATAAATTGCAGCGAACAACATTTTAGCATTTAACTTTTTCGTTTACTGACACGCAAAATAAACACGCGAATAAAAAAAACAAAAAATTGATGATTTCACTCTTAATTTTTAATTTTTTTAAACTATTTGGAACTTAACATTAAAAATATATTTAATAATAAATATTTATTTAAGTTCATTTATTTTTAGAATTTAGTAGGCGCGTTGTATTTTTTCGAGCTAGAAGTATAACTTTTACAATAAAATTAAAGTTGCATGACATTTTATTCCAATGTTAATTGAAAATTAATGTTTAAACATTAGCTCTATAAGGGTTTTTTAGTATAAGGGTTGGTGAAAGATTAATTTATATTATTAATTATCTCCATTTTTAAAAAAGATCAATTAGTAAATTTAATTTAATTATTTAATATCTTTTTAAGTTTCTATGGATAGTCAAAGTTCGTCGCTTAAGTCTTTTGTTTTGTATGAGTAAAATGGAGTTGATGTATACCTACGTTTTATTTTTTTTTGTTTTATCGCTAACAATATTAGAATTGAAAGATAAATGCGAGAAAAAATTCTCTGTTTAATGTCTTCGTTCTTTCGAAACAGATTTCAAGCTTTCAGAGTACAATGAATTCGTTAATCTATGTATTTTTGGATTCTTCGATTCGATCCCCCATGCAATTCATGAAGTGTGCTGTTTAACGCAAAAACCTATGTTAGAAATTATTTTCGTTTATGTGATAAAGGTGATTGACCTCGTTTGGTCTTACTCAAAATAATAACAAATAAATATTGTTATCGTAATTGGAGAGTGATTCGTTAATAATTACTGACACAATCAAAAATTTCTATCAACTTGTAGTAAGATAATTGTGTGTTGTTCTAACGTGTCTTTTTCTTGCGTATGGAATGAAAATGGCAGACGGATAGTATCGTATTCCTTGATATGAGTGACCATCTTACTTTTGATGTCATTCAATTACGCATTCTGTAGTAGAGTGGATTTCACTATCAAAATCATATACTGTGACGAAAAGTGTTGAAAGTTGTGAGTAGCAAAGCAGATCAATTTGTAACCAACATTTAACAAGTTTAATTTTACAAAAACTTATGGTTCAACCTTTTCTGAAATTTAGTTGAGCTATACCAAGGCTGGATGGAAGATTCAAATTACATTCACATAAGTCCACCACCACGTGTAACCAAGTTTCGAAAAAGTTATTAAAAGCACAGGAACCACTTTTCTTCCAATTTGAATCATTTCCCTGTTTATGGCAAACAGAAACCAGCTTCTATGATGATTTTGTCTGAAAAAAACTGAGATTTATCATAGTTCGGAACGTAAACTAGATTTTTATCTGACATTTTAAATTGAAAAGCACTCTACCCCTAAAGTGCTGCTGTTACGATGAAACATACTCACCGCACTTCACTTTCCTGGTAGCTGAGAATATAGTTACAAGGATGTAAACACATGTACAGATAGCGTTTTCGTCAATCTCTGTCATACTAATTAGCTTGTGGCGCGCATACAGAATAGTTATATTGTTGGTTTTGAACTTTTTTTTAAACATATACCATAAGTGATTTTGAATTTAAGTTTTATCCCATAAAATTTAAGCCAGAATGCCATCATAAGATGGCTTTTAATTTTATTTCATTTTTCAAACTGTCATCATGGCATTAATCCTGCAGATTTGTCAATTACGATGGTAAACAAAAGTTTTAGATTTCATGAGTTAGATATCAAGGTGTGTCCCATATAAGAAACACAAAATCATCCCTTTAGAACAAGTTTTCCTTCTCGAACAAGAAACACCCGTATATATTTACCTCTAATACTTTAAGAAAGGGTAATAACTATAAGGAGAAGAAATTATAATGAAAAAAAAAACTCATCCTAACATGGGACAGTTTCTATCCATCCCGTTTAGGAACAAGTTTTACACTCTGTTGAAGTCTGAACAATTTTTTCATAGCATATACCCAAGGCAAGTCACAAAACATAACGTAATGAAATTCTTATCCTTATTACAAATTCCAAATTCTACCCCTGCTAGTTTAAAATAGTCCACAGCATAAAATATTGTCAGAAACAAATCAAAAAAGAACGGAAAAAGCAAAATAAAGACTAGAAAACAGGCCCAACTAAGTGAACCTACGTACGGGATACTATTCCATGCCCTCACCGTTTGTATAAGTTCAAACCCCTCCTGCTGGTGCAATTTTTAAATTTCTTCTCTATTTACATTGCAGTTAACGTGGATATTTTGTCAAAAACACTTTTTGTATCAATTGACCCATGTGACGAGGTCTTCGGCTCCCTTCTTTCATTTTAAACTGTTTTCAACGCTTGAATAGACGCAGGAGTTATACTTATTCCATAGATATCGGTGTTGTTAGTATTTTAAAGAAAGGTGAAAGCAATTAGATAAATACACTTTTGGTTCAATGCAGTGTAAACATTCGAGAGCCCAATTAATGTCTGCTGAATGTGTGTCCTCTTTGCTGCTGATAAAGAAATGTTAGATAAGGGCAACATCGTAATCATAAGAGATTTGAACTTTTCAAGTAAAATGGAACTGTGCTTAGTAAACAGATTCTTCAACACTTCTGGATCGTAACTTGACAACCATCTTTACTTGCACATCAACGGGTATACATCGCCCTTGAGTTTCATATTGATAAATTTATGATTTATGTTACAATGACAATGCTGTTCTGTTCCTGGTCTATCATAATAAATTGCAATTTATAAAACTCAAATATCGCCTCAATCATAATTCAAATTATTCGAAATATAAAATTTGGTAAAATTGATGAAAAAAGCTCACAGCTACTGTCATCTTTGAGCTGGAAAATAATATCCAATGCAAGCTCATATACAACTCAGGAAATCAGTTGGCAATCCTATTTACGAACAGAAACTCCGTCCTGTTGAAAAGAAAAAACCAAATCCAGATGTCTTCCAAGAGAATTACCCACAAGTTATTCATCTGGTGTAGATTAGAATGATTTTCGCTTCGGATACACCAAACAATAATCAAGCTACGAAAAATATTTTTGTCCAAGGATGAAATAAAATGCATGTCATTTCTAAGTTATTTGTCATATCAAGTTTACCACAGAACCACGGTATTGCCTTTTTTCATACGCCACAAAGAACTCCACCGTCTACGGGAGCAGACACTGAATTGTGACAATCTTTATGAAAAATTTAATAACTGAGTGATTCTACGTCGAGAAATTTTCATTAAAGTCAGGAAAATCTGAACAAGCAGTAAATAATTTCTTATAATTCTAAGATCCCACTCAGGTTTTGGTAGAAGGACGAACTGCAATTTAAATAACAATAGTCCGATGCTAGATCCTGCTAAATATATTAACTTTTAGTTTAATATTGGCTTTGGAAGTCAGGAACTTGTTTCATGATAATACCTCAGTAAGGTGAAACGGGCCAGAATCTTTGAAAAAATTTCATATTTCAATAAATTGTTAAAATATTTGGAACTAATGTCGTCGAATTGTTTTCAACGAGTTCTACAATGGTGCAGTGCAGTTTTACGTGTTTTTGTTTGTAATACAATAACAAAAACACTAGTTGAAAATAATTCGACATAAGTATGTTAAATCGGTTTTTGTGGTGTTGGTTCTCTTAATGTTGAGAGTTTTGCTGATCAATTTAATTATAACTGTTAATTACAAGATCTAAAACTGAATCAAAATTGTCGCTTCTCAAAGTTGGAAAAATACGATTTGCTATTGAGCTCTACACTCTCTGGCTCTTTAATTCCTCCGAAGGATTCAATCTATACTCGAGAATGGCCAAAGTTTGCGAGCTTCCCTTCGTAACTCTTTACTAAATATATTTGTTTAATTCTCATCAAATAACTCGTTTGAAGGATTTTTACCGGAAGTCATACAACGGAATAGATAGTTCATTATTTTTCTAAATGCCATGATGTGCAATCACTGGAGGGCCGTTATTATTTAACATCTTTACATCGTTCTACAAATCATCATCTTAAAAATAGTCCACCAGGAGATATTACTATAGATATTATGTATAGGTAGGTATATCTCCTGCATATCGTTTTTTCATTATAAAATTTATGTACAGGATTCTTGTGGGCTTTGAGAAATAACCACGAGCATTGTACTTTCTGATAAATTTATATGTTTCGTGATCCACCCTGTGATTGTGCCAACAACAAAATTATGGGTGCTGTGAACTGTGTAGAAAGTCGTGTAAAATAGCAAGCTTTACAAAAATATTTCAGCCTTCGTATTTATACACTACTTTTATAAATCAAAAATTCTAAAAAAGATTTAACAGTACAATTATATTTAAGTGAATTATGTAAATAATACTATTAATTACATACATGTGAGAATGTAATAAAATTAAAGATTTGCTTCTCTCTCCATCTATCCATCTACCTCCATGCGGCACAATTTCTCAAAAACTAAAACTGGAACTTGAAATTAATTGGCATTGGTTTGAGAATGGTCTTTACGTTTGCCGTGTCAAAAATGATCAAAAATGGTTGGCGGGAAGACGGGGTTCAGCAGATATTTTTTCTGCCATAGTACTACCATCAGGATCAGATACGATTTAAGGTTCTTGGAAATCTTTAGCATTTGCGCAATCATGGCTCGGTTAAGAGAAGGCAAAAGGGTTATGTTGAAAACGAGTGGGTATCTTCGTGAATATATGTATATGCATATATAAATGTATACCTCTGCAGATTGAGCCTCCTAGGCGATATACCAGATTCTTTAAAAGCAGAATTTTTTTCTCGTTGCAATGATTTACCGGCGCGCGGGTGGCGTGGCAGTGTCTTAAAAACTGGATTAAAAAGAAACCAAACATTCGATAAAGTTTACCTTGGTAGAGTTCAATCCCAGAAGATATGGAAGGAATGTTGGCGAATTTTAAAACGTGAAGGGAACAGGCTGACTGATTTTGGTGTTTTCCTTTAAACTCGGTAAGCTTTATAAAATATTATAGGCTGAGGTAGTTTAGTCATTTTCGCGATGAAAAATTGTATGATCATCGAAGGAAATCACGTAGGTACCAATATTCCCGAATTTGGTGACTGACTGGAACAGGTTGAATGTGTCTAAATGGAGAAGTTTTGTGTTGAATTAAGATGTATTAGATGAAATAGTCGAAGGAGACTCAACAGATATTTTGTCTATGAAGATTTTCGGGAAAAAAAACATTTCTTCGCATTTATTTATCATTTCTCCTTGTCTTGCATCTGTATAATACATTATTGAGAGTTTTGCTATGAAAATTCATAGCGAAATAAGTCAATCTGAAATTGACTCAGTTTGCTGCTAAGTCTGCAGCTCGAGAATTGAGTTGAAAAAAAAACTCTTTATGCAATCGAAAAATCTTTGAAAAAACAAATTTCATTGCAAAAAGAGGGCGTTTCATATAAGCAGGAACCGTATAATCGTCAGTACGGCTTGGTTCCTGCCTGCCGTATACGCCAAAGCAAACAACTAAGCTGACCTCATATATAGACTTAAAATAAGTTTTAAGTGTGAATTATATGAGACGAATTACTACGTATTTACTTGAATGCCTAACAAGATTTAGCCCTATGCGGGACTAGCATTTCATAGAGAGTTTTGCTATGAAAATTCATAGCGAAATAAGTCAATCTAAAATTGACTCAGTTTGCTGCTAAGTCTGCAGCTCGAGAATTGAGTTGGAAAAAACTCTTTATGCAAACGTATACGGCAGGCAGGAACCAAGCCGCACTGACGATTATACGGTTCCTGCTGATATGAAACGCCCTCTTTTTGCAATGAAATTTCTTTTTTCAAAGATTTTTCGTTTGCATAAAAAGTTTTTTCAACTTAATACATTATTACCACAAAAATACACTTTTTCTATTTATTCAAACTACACTTGCAATTCAGAGTGTAACAGATGCAAATGCAAATGGAATCGGAAAATCCATACCTTCGAGAGTTATAGATAAATTATTGTTTTGTGCAGCAAAAATTCGCTTGTAGTTTCATGCAGTAAGTAGTTAGGACCCCCAAAATTCACATTTCTATTTCCGAATGTGCAATTTTGAATACGAGTAATTTTGTAGACATATGTAGGTACATTATAGCGATTGAACTATGAATAAATAAAACGATCGCGGGTTCCCAGTTTAAAATGATAGCAAACGGTACATTATGCCGAAAATAAAAATGTCGAAAAATAGGAAAGTCAAATTTTAGGAAATATGAAAAGATTGATTAGCTTTTTTCCGAAATTGAAAATATCTCGAAGGTTGCAGTAACTCAAAAGCTAGAAAATGTCGAAAACGGAATATAGAACAAAATGATATTTAATTGATCTTTCTTTAGATAACTTAAATATATTCATGTAGATATGATTTTGTTACTATTATTATAATAGATTTTTTGAAATCACTGATTATATGAAGAGGATTAAGATTTTATGTATATTATTATCAACAACTATTTTCAAGAGTTCATTACAGTTGATACAATATTTAATAAAAATAGAGATTACTCTTTAGGACTTTTTTACCGGGGCAAACTTATATTTGTTCAAGAAGGAATTTATTTGGAATCTCCGGTATATAGCAAAAGCAAAAAAAAATTTTTAATTTGTTATTTCATACACAACCCATTTTATTTTTGGTGACAAGTTTCAAGTCTTGATTATGACTCATCAACTGGTCCCAAATAGCGAAATTGAGTGACTTGAAAAACAAATGAAAAAATAGAAACAAAGAAAAGAAATGAAAAAATGAAAATAAAAATTGAGAAAAATAATATAGGAGTTTTTCCCTCATATTTCACACCCAGATTTTATTCTGAGTTTATATGAGAGGAGATCAATTTGATCTGTTTCAAGCGTCTACAGCTGGCAGAAAACCAAGCTGTACCGATGAGTTTAAGGTTTTCTGCTAACCCGAAACGCTTCTTCTTCTTCCTTTCTCTTTTTTATTTTTGCAGCCCACTGCGAGCGTATACTGGTTCGATTCGTTTCGAATGAATCTGGTTTTTTTTAATTTTTTAATAAACTTTTTTAAAAAAATTTTTAATAAATTTTTTTTTTAAATTTTTTTAATAAATTTTTTAAATAATTTATTTTTTCATTTTTCTCAATTTTTTTTAATTTTTCATTTCTTTTCTTTGTTTCTATTTTTTCATTTGTTTTTCAATTCACTCAATTTCGCTATTTGTCACCTGTTGATGAGTCAAAACCAAGACTTGAAACTTGTCCCCAAAAGCAGTGTGATGAAATAACAAATTAAAATTTTTTTTAGCTTTTGCTATACACCTACCGGAGAATCCAAATAAATCCCTTCTTGAACAAACACAATATTTAATGTACCATCCATAAACCATACCTGTAATATTATTGTTATTATTTTCAAATTAACAATTTTAATTTTTTGTAAAAGATTTTTAGATTTATATTATAATGGACCGTTTAAGAACTGAGAAAAGTATCGCCCTGATTTTGTCATAAAAGCAATAATGATCATCTATAAAACCTTCCAGCAGAGCAAGTATAGTATAAAAATTTATTTTATAAAGATCCAGCCAAACGCCACGTAAATATACATGAATGAAAATTGAAATCTCCAGTACGTTTACATGAATACTTGATTACTTGACTTTAAAACCACTTAAGGGCTTTTGGTTGAATTCCAATTACTTGACTTGAAATTTTCTTGAAATTTACCATAAATCACAACCTGAATTTTCAACAAAAATCTTTTTTTTTGTTCCTCTTTACCATTTTCATAACTCGCAGACATGAAAAATGTTCAAGTACTACTGCAGTAGCGTTTATATATGCTTTTTTTATATTTCAAGTAAATTGAACAAAAATTTTGTGATTTACTTAATTCAAGCATATACTTGAAATCAATGCTCGTTTTCATTATATTTTGTTTACTTGATCTCTACTTGAAGTATATTGGAAGTATTCATGTAAATGTACTGCTTGATAAGTCAAAAGTAATCAGTGAATGATGTTTATGAAGCACATAAGTGAAGGTTTATACTTACTAACTTATGAACAAAAAATTAATTAAAAGAACTTTTAATGATAATAACGCAATCAAATAGGCCATGTCACAATTATCTGAAATTAGTTTTGCTGAAAAAATTCAGAGAGCCCTACCGATTTTTCAGTTTTCTGAAATATTTCAGTATTCTAAATTCTTTCAGTTTGCTAATGTCAGTAAAGAATTGTAGCCTATGAATGCTGTCACATTATCACATTTTTAAGATTTTGCTGAATTATCAGTGGCGTGGGTAACTTTGCGAGTACAAGTTTAGAAGGTTTTAGAAAATTTTCGCCACGGAGTAATTTATTTCGGGTATCGAGAACAGTAGACAAAGTTTGAGACGTAGTTGGTAATGAAGTGATTGAAGCATAGAGTGATTTAAGTTCCGGGGAAAAAATAAAAATAGCAGCTGCTTAGCTTCAATATAGAAAGGGAATGTGTTAAAAGTATTTCGACAGTTAAATGCGGTAAAAAATACTCTGAAACCCTTTTTTCAGCCGATGATATTATTTATACAAGTGATTAATCCGTATATTGATCTTGCCATTTAATTTTACCCTGCGGCAACATAAAGTAATTTTCAAACTTTTCTCTGATACTTCTACCACCCGTACGCCGCTGAACAATTTAATATTCAATTTAGAGATTCAGTAAAACTGTGTCATGCTATACTCAGTAAACTTAAATTACTGAAAATGTGACATCAGCCTATAGTTCTGGAAAAATTGTCATTAAGGTGTGGGAACTACTATATTACTACCACTAGGTATATAGATTTGTAGGGTACCTATTATGTATTTGATGTTATAATTATGTTTTTATGAGTCGAAAAATATTGATTTCGAATTTATAATGCATCGTACCTCACCCATTGAAAAAAGCATAGAAAAAGAAATTTTGTTGATAAAGGTATGCCAAATGAATGACAAGTCATACTTTGTTGTACATTGTATATGTCAACAGAACATAAATCCTAATTTGAAAGAATTTTTTTCCAACATTTCACTTTTAGTTTTTATTTATTATTATTTATTAAATTTTCTTCTTTATCCCATTTTATTCATATTTACATTTATTATCCTCCTTCATAGGTCTAGTTAGAATTAAAATTTAACTAAAATATATAATTTTATATTTACTTACCTACACTTTATTTTAAAATCCGAAATATTATTATTTAGGCACTACAAGTTTTTAAAATGTTCGTCTCTTTTTTCACTTTTCACCTTTTTTTAATGTATGTATCAAATATGTCACATAAAAAAAACCTTCATTCACAGAAAAATTATCATTTTGTCCGGATGACCACAGCAACTGATAACGTAACTACGTAAACCATTGGCATTAGGAACACTTCTCTTAGGACAGAGTCGTCTACTACACACGTCCTTACCTGAAGGCACACGTTTTCCTAATGATTCAAGTCCCTCCTGACCGTGACCTGTCTCAGACCAGACCCCGTATGTTTTGGTCTGTTGCTATTGCTATAGAAGTTCTTTGCGATTGCAAATGTAATGCCAATGAAGTTCTGAAGGGGGAATAAGAGAAAGACGTATTTGGAAGTTTTGCTTGAAATTAAATAGGTATGCCTGGAATGTATACCTTGTCCTATTCTCCAATATTTGTGTGTGTGTGTGTGGGCCTGCATTGAAAATTGGTATAATCTTCTCTTACAGTTAATTGATTTTTTTGGGACATTACTCTTTTAATCCTTGTAAAAGAGAACTTGATCTTTTCCGAACAAATTTTGTCCTTGTTTTTCGGACATTACCAATTCTCTTATATTTTTTGTCTGGTTAGAATTGTAATGCATACAAATCGGAAGTAAGTTGTTAAATTATAGGAGTCCTGAGGTTTATTTAATGGCGGGTAAAATTTTTAAAATTGTTAGAAATTGCAAAGTAGTGTTTTTGTTTTCTTTTATTAAACCAAGCTCAGGCGATACCCTATGATGCAAAGCACAGCATGGCAGAGAGGAGATAGGGAAAGGATTAGGAGATTAAGGGATATGAGGAGATTGGCAGAGGTGCCGATGTATGTCGCCCTTAAACTTCCGCAGATTGCAGATTGTATGCCGGAGGAAAAACAGAAGATGGTAAACTGTTCCACATTGGCACTGTTCGGGATAAAAAAGCATCACGGAATTTTACTGTACAGCTGAAGGTAATTTTAAGGGTAAAATTATGTGCGCGGTTTGCAGCGCGAGTATTGCGTACAGGAATCATTCTACAAGGGATCAGACTATATATTTCATCGGAACATTAACCATGCATGTAGCGATAAAAGAGCGAAAGGCATCGAACATTGCGGCGGTGGTGCTCGAATGAGTCGATATGACAAGTTATTTCCACATCGCCAATAAGCTTGAAGGCTATCTTTTGGACAATATCCAATGAAGCTAAGGCTCTGTGACCATCCCCAGCCCATATATGGAAATTGTATTCCATTATAGGTCTAATGTAGGACTTGTAGAGGAGCGCTAGATTTGACGGGCTGAAATTTTTCTTACACCTTTTCAGAAATCCAAGACATTTCGATGCTTCTTTGGCAACAAAGAAGATGTGATCTGTCCGTTTAGCTTACTGGAAATATTAATGCCGAGCATGCATAGTGACGGTGAATCAGAAAATAAAGCTCTATCAAAAGAAACGGAATTAGTTAAGTGTTATTGTTGTTTGGGTCTTAGATGAATTGAATTCGACGTGATTCGCTTTGCCCCAAGCGAGGTTAGTTATTGTGAAGATCGTTATTCATGATGATCTAATCATGCAATCTCGTTTAACAGTCCGCAAGAGTGTCAAAGAAGTAAGCGAAATCAAGCGTATTGTTATCAGCGAAACTATGGATGGGATTGAAAGTAAGGGACAGCAGATCATTAATGAAAATTGAAAAGAGAGTTGGAGAGATAACAGAGCCTTGAGGCATACCGGCATTTATGGGATGAGGTTCTGCTATAACGCCATCTAATACAAGACGTATTTGGCGACTAGATAGGAAACTTTTAATCCATAATAGAAGCGGACCAAGTGCTTTAAGTTTGGCTAAAAGGGCTGGATGCCAGACTCTATCAAAGGCCTTTGAAATATCTAGGGCAACGATTTTCGACTCACCAAAATTGTGAAGAAGAAAAGTCAGCAATTCTCCAGATGAGGGTCCAGCTCGGAAGCCATATTGGCGATCGTTAATGAGACGATGAGTTTCTACATACTTCATTTATTTGGAGTTAATGATAGATTCAAAAACCTTTGAAAGAATCGAAGTGATTGCAATTGGTCGATGCTTTGAGGTATCGCTACCCTCTCCTTTCTTGGAAATAAGCTGAACATGAGCTAGTTTCCAAGCTGTTGGAAATTTTCCTGTCGAATAAGGCAAGTAGAATAGTTTGCGCAGAGACTTAGTCAAGAATGAGGCGCAGCTTTTAGTTAACAGGGGCAAAAACCCTTCAGGTCCTGCGGCTTTGGAGACGTCGATCGCCTTAAGGACCTTGAACACATCTCTCGTACGGACGTATATTGACTCTTGTACAGACGGGATATGTAAAACAGTTGTCTGTGAAGTGGATGGAAGACGAGAGTTTGAAGCGAATCTAGCAGCCAAAATATTAGCTTTATCCAGGGACTCCACAATCACTTCACCATTATTAAATAGTGAAGGTATAGAGGAACTGCTGTAGTTATTCCTGATGGTTTTGACCAAATACCAGAAACCTTTGCTGCCTTTGTGGCTTGCCAAGATTTTTTGTCTGACACTCTGGTCAAAAAGAAATTTCTCTCTACGGATAATGGACTTAAAGGTGTTCTGTGCAGTCTTGTAGACTGGTTTTGAGCTAATAACTCTTTAACAGCTGCAGATAGCACATAGGGTATAATAGGTCAAATTAAAGAGGACAGTCTACAGTTTATAGTTTTTATAAAAAAAAGGTATGTTGATGACCGTTTTCCAAAAAGAAAGAAAAGTAAAAAAATCCGAAATATTTTGTTTAAACCCCCGTAACTCCTGTGAGGAGGGGGTATAGGGTTGAGCAGTGGTTGGAAAGGCCATAAAATTCTGCATACAACTGTGACCGAGTACATTTTAAAATACAGGGTGTTTTGTGATTCTAATATGACACATAGGAAAAAAAATCACGCCTACGGTTTATCCTCTAAAGAGATATTCAATCATTTTGACCATATGACGATCTAACATCTCTAGTGAAAGCAAAAAATCGTTGTACCACTGAATGTAGGAAGAATTTGGTAAAAATAGATTTAGTAGAAAAAAGTGTAGTAGGTACTGAAAAAAACGCAGTTCTAATCTATAAAGTATCACCATTCATTATTTAAATCTGATTACTTTATTTCATTTGACAAGTCTCCTGTAGACACACACCTTGGTTCGGGAATTTATAAACTCTGCTTTAGGTGGAAGCCTTTTCTTGCAAAAAAAAACAAACCTCGGAGAGTAGTTGAACTATGGTGAAAATCGAAGTTTGACAACATTGTGGTAAAATGTCAAAACACGTGACAAATATATACAATAAAGAGTAATGATAAAAGTTCGGAATCAGCATTCTGGCGACAATTGATAAGAAGAAAAAAAATTGTGAAAACTAAAACAGACTCCCTGCTGATGAATGTTGGCATTCAGGAAATGATTGAAATAGTTGAAATGGTGCAACGTTTGAGCTGCCTGAATTGTGGCAAAAATACCTGCTTCCGAGTCCACCGATATCAGAATTCAAAATCTAAAATAGTCTAGCTCACGGGTTCCGAACCTATGGGGTCGCAACTGGTTTCCTGTGGGGTCACCAACTTACACAGTTAACTAAAAAAAAAAAATTCACAATTATGCAATATCAGACATATCCGTAGACATTAAAGAGCAGATTTTGAATAAAATCAAGGTTTCACCATTGTTTTATTTTCAAGTTGATGAATCAACAGACGAAAGCTCGTGTGCTCAGTTGCTTGTCTTCGTGAAATATATTCAGTCAGATAATATCAAAGAAGAGTTCTTATTTTTTAGTGGATTTGAAACTACTACAAAAAGTGAAGATATTATGAAGATAAGTACGTTTTTCTGAGACTGAAGGATTAAAGTGAAAAAACGACTGTGGTGTTTGTACGGATGGTACACCATCTATGCTTGGGTCAATATTGGGCTTTCAGAAAAAAGTAAAAGAACTGGCTTCCCAAGCAAAGCGAATCAACTGCATTATTCACCGGTATGCCCTTGTCATAAGTCTCCTCCAACTCCTCTGCAAGAGGTACTTGGTTCGCTGATACAAAATCGTAAATTACATCAAATCTGGAGCTCTTAACACCTCCTGTCTAATTAAATAAACTTTGCACGAGGTTCTTCTTTTCTACACTTCCGTACGCTGGCTGTCGAAAGGAAATGTTGTGAATCGTGTCTTTGAATTGAAAGATGAATCAAGTCGTTCCTGGAAGTGCAAGGGAAACATTACTTTTTTTTGTATACTTCAACGACAAAGCTTGGCTGAAAAGAGTAGCATACCTATAGCAGATATATTCAACAAAATAGGCTTAACCTGAAACTTCAAGGAAAGGAGACGAATATTATCGCATTTCATGATAATCTCGGGGCATTTTTATCAAAGCTGAAAAACTGGCGAAGAAAATATATCTTAGAAACATTGCCATATTTGAGAAACTCTGCACTGTGGTAAATGAATCTGAAGGTGAAATAAAGGAGGAGGGAGATTACTGGGCATCTCGAGTCCCTTGACAACGAACTTCAGCGTTACTTCTCTGAGCTGAAAGAAGAAGAAACTACATTAACACGAAATCCATTCTCTGCTTCCCTTGATGTAATTGCATTCCGATGAATTACAAAATGAATTCTTGGATTTGCGGAATGATCGGAATGATTCCTCGGAAAAATTGCTCACACAATTCTGGGGTGGTATGTATCGTTCATACCCAAATGTGACGATGCTTGCCTTTCTACTTTTAGTTCCATTTGTGTCAACATATCTCTGCGAGAGTGGATTTTCAACACATCTTCGTTTAAAAACAAAAGATATAAATAGATTAAATTTTGAAAATGACATGAGGTTGGCGATAACAAAAACTTACCCGCGAATTTTGAGGCTGATTAATAACATACAATTCCAACCATTGCATTAAATTAATTATTAAACATAATTTAAAATAACATTATTAAAAAAAAACTATTTTCGTTATTGTTTTTTAATTACCTTATTAAAAATGTTTTTATAAAAAGTAACAGTTATATGCCTCCAGTGTCGCCTGATCTAGCCTCAGTTTATCTAACTTAGTGAGAGCAATCGCGTAAAAGCTCTACTGCTGTTAATTTGAAGGCTTAATCTTGAACGACCCATTTTTGTAAAAACCTAATGCATTACTGGCTAACCTGCATTTGCTGTGTTTAATTGATTTTGGGTATTTATTCCAATCCTGGCAATCAATCATTTCAAAGACGTTGACAAGACCACTGTATACTCATGTCATTTTCACTGCTAAATGGCAGACATATCATCAATGAAGATGTCAATGTAATTCTATTCATGAGCGATTCATAATTGTCAATCGATGAAGTCTTCTGCATTAAAATAGTGTAGTGATCACTACAGATCTAAATTTCAAAATTCAAAACGTTTCCATACCTTTTCACCATGAGCCATGAGCTTATACCGTACAAGGAAGTAACCATCAATTTCATGAAGCCTAGAGAAATTTCTTTCGAGAAAGGTGTTTACATTGTGCTGGCACACCTGGTTAAATGAATCATTGCCTCTCGGGGCACATAAGACATATTTGACGCAATAAAGAAAAAGGATATCTTTAAGCAATTTTTTTTCATCTGCGAAATTAACCATTTCTTTGTTCGATTCTTTAGTCTCCCTCTCTTGAAATGCAATTTCTCATCTTCGAATGATAAGGTACCGTTTTGAAAAGGAAAATTCTCATAATGTATTGAGCTCGAAAAAGGGAACTGATCCTTTCACTCGGCTTCATGTTTCTCTTGATTCTAATATCGAATTTTCCACTTACACGCCAGATTGCACTGTTTTTGCACAATGAGTAGAATAAACTATCACGTCTTCCCGTATACCTAGAATGACATCCATATTGTTCTCGATTTGATCCTTAATCCTGTTCTGATTGTCGTGTGGTAAAAAAAAAATATTTATTTAGCTTGAAGTTTTAAGATGTGCAAGGGATAACTTAGCAGCTTACAAGGACATGGTTCATTTGGGAAAGGATTCTTTGATCTGTTTAGTGTACCAAATTCACATAATTTGTGAGTAATGGAGCAGGGAGTGAATTATGACAATATTTATGGCGCATGTAGACCTTAACTATATTTTTAAAACGTGAGTTTTGAAAATATTTAATTCAAATTTCTATTCGAAGTTTCAAAATTTGAACCGGAAATTTCCATGGAAAACCCGGAAAATCGGGAAAAATCATTTGAAAATTTGGTACAAATTTGATTAGTGATAAATCCGTTTCAGGAAAAATGCAGAGTTTTCCGATTTTTCCGAAATAATGTTCCGGAATTTCCGGTAAAAAAGTTTTCTAAATTATGCAGGATCAAGTTCCCTATCAACTGGCATCATTACTTTATCTCCGACAATGGTGAAAACTTGCAGAAAAAATCGAGGAAAATACATGTAAAACCCATTTCCGGAGTTTTTCCGACCAAGGAAGCGTTTGAGCGTTTTGCAACCTAAGACAAAGTTGTAGAACGAAATGAGTTGCATAAAGTTGCCTTAATGGAAAATTCCATGGAAAACCCGGAAAAGCGGAAAAATCCTCGGAAAAATTTTCATCGATATGATTAGTGATAAATCTGTTTCAGGAAAACTGCAGAATTATCAAATTTTTCTGGAATTTCCGGAGTTTTCCGACTTTTCCGGAAAATTTTCCGACAAACAAGTTTTATAGGCTATGCGGAATCATTTTTTTTCCTCCTACTGGCATCAATACTATCTTCTTCAACAATTATGAAAACTTGCATAAAAAATCGAGGAAAATTCATGTAAATTTTTAAAAAAAATTCTTAGTAATAGGAAAAGTCTGTGGAAAACATGGAAAACCGGGAAAATTCAGTAAATCAGTGTCTTTTCAGCCGTCATAAAATTGTTTTAAAATATCTCCATGCAGCACGTAATAACAATTTAGTTAACGTGAAAAAGGCAGAAAATAAAATAAGTAAAAAAGGAGTTTTCAAACAAAACTGAGGACAAGCCGCATGAAAAAGTAGAAAATGAACTTTTCTTCACACACAGAGGTGGACTCAGATTTTATTCGCTGACAATCACCGATATATTTCAGTATGGATCAATCAGAGGTAATAAGTGATTTGATTCACGAAGAGAAAGAATATTCAACAGAAATGTCCCAATCAAAAAATTTGAGTCCACCTCTGTGTGTGAAGAAAAGTTTATTTTCTACTTTTCATGCGGCCTCAGTTTTGTTTGAAAACTCGTTTTTTACTTATTTTATATTATCCTTAATTGTTTTTCTTTCTAAAAGGCATTCTTTATACAATTTCTCTGATACATTGTTCTCTTCTGTTTAAAATAATCTAAAGACACACAGAGCCATCTGTGATAATTAGATCCAAAGTTATTACTCTTTGAACATAACTCGAATTCTAAGGATTTCAAAGTCCTTTAATTCATTATTTAGTAGTATGTACCTACTGTAAAAGTTTTTTCGTTTGTGTTTGTAAAAAATCTATAACCCATTCCTGGAATTTTTCAGATTAGTTAATTCTTCGCCTTATTAAGGAGTTGGATTTCTTGCTATATATCACTGGACATTCATTTTTCAAAGTAACCAATAATCTGAGTGCTGAACTCCACTTCTGATTCGATCCATATGCTCAGTAAATTAAAGAGCATCTTTCTGATAATTCAGCTCTTAGCTCTTTCCAATTTCCATACTATCGTTTCCTTTAATTTGGTTCATGATATTCTTAACCTTGGATATACTACAACAAGATCATCTCTAATCTGATGGATAGTCTCACTTTTACAAGTTTATTCGACTGAATTAATTTAACAAACCTCAGGCAATGATCCCTAACAATTTGTCTTTGATTAGAAATGCATGAAAAATTGCACCAATTAATCATTCTGTTTTCTGTGTCCAAGAAATTGATATATTGACCCACGGTCTTCAAGGTTGACCAGGTGCGTACTCTATACCTTAAGAAAAACTCTCTTTTTTCTTTCATAAAGGAACGCGATTAATTTCAAGTCTTGCACAATAGTGAAAGTATCATATGGACAATGTATAGCCCGGAAAGAGGGAGAGTTTAAATGATACGTTGGCGAAGAATCCCTAATTTTCGCAGAATTTCATTCTACAAACGCTTAGCAAATAATAAATCTTTATCAGAAAGATAGATCAATAAGACACATCTGCTTCTTAGAAGAGTAATGTCTTCGTGAGATTTATTCCCCTCCATTATGACTATGTGGCGCAGGCACACGCCTTGTTTGAAATGTCTGGAATTTGACAAATTTCAGAAATAGTCAGGGGCTTGTTACATGTTTCTTTTTTGAGATGTTTTTTTTTTAATTATTCTTGCAAAAGGTGAGCTTCGTAACAATTGGATACGGGGAATGAAAGTCTGCATACAAGTAATGTGCATAGCTAATTAACGTTTGTTTTAGTATTTTACTCATAGATCTTCAGATCGATACAAAAAGGATGAAACTAAAATCGCAATTCACCGAGCACTCAAATGCTTCATTCACGCTTCTCAGGCAATTCGAATTAATTTTTGGCTACGAAAAACTAGACTTGTGATGGTAACTTGTATTTACCATTGCCATGAATTACATACTAAAACTAATTACATAGAAGAATATTAAAAAAAAAAACTCTGTTTTGAATAGAATGTCAAGATGCTCATATAAATTCTGCTGGTGTACTCAACAACCAGGATTAGTGACATCATCTCTCTCAACTGCAAATTTTTTAAAGTTTTTTTTCTTATAAAAAGACAACTAGCAATAAAAATATATTGAAACACGCTATTCGCTAAGGTTTTGATTATTCCGAGTTTTTGCTTCAAGTCTGCACATACTATACCCTCAGTCAGTTTTTGTGTAGGTAGGTACCATCTTTAAAATATCTCCCATAAAATGATATTAGCTGTCTCATCCTCTATTACTATACACATTACATATCCTAAAAAAAAAACAAAAAATACTTTGGGTCCTTGAGTTAATTTTTTTTTCTGTTCAGCATAAATTATTGTGAACCCCTTTCTTCAGCATGATTTCACAACACTTCTATGACAGCTGGTGTCACAACTCCCAGGCATGGTACCAGCGAGTTAAGACAGTTAAGACTCATCTTGAAAGTACTATCTCATAATTCAAGATAATATTCAGGAAGAAAATCTCCGGCCCAGAAATATCTTGACTTGTAAATGTCAAGAACCCCTTCCTGGGTACAATGCAATGTTGGCGCGCCTTCTGATGCAATTCAAATTTGAAATAAATTATACAAGGCATAAAAACTGAAAGTGTTATCAACGTGCGCATTTGGATTTGGGTAAGTTGGTATTCTTCTCTTAATTATGCATTCATAAACATCAAACAAACCCTTGTATTTATTATATGAGATTTCTGTTTACCCGCAAAATAGAACAGAACTCGGGACAGTTCTTTCTACCTCTCTCTACCTTTATGCCGTCGACTCAATATTATTATGCTTGAATTTCATCTACCATAATCGGTATCAAATGCATACTCTTAGATTTGTAGGCATAACATTTCATCAATGATTCCAAATTAGAATTTCTTTTGCTTAAAACCGATTCTTTATAAACAGCAGTCATCACCGATGACCCTGCTTATCCTGATTCCTGTTACATCATTAGAATAAAATCGGAACATTGCCATGCGCCGCGAAACGCACTTTTATGTGTATACAATCGACTTTATGGCGCGGCGCTAAGTAAATTACCCGAAAAAATAACCGGCCAGCGGAATGCGCTTCGCGTTTTCAATTGATGACCACTTTCACCCTCTTGGCATTCGTAGTACAAATAATAACCCGAAAGAACTTAACAGGAGCAGCTTGGAAAGTTGCTCACGCGTGCGCAGAATTTAAGTGGCCTTAGGAGCGCAGACCCTTTTGTGGTGATATCTGAACTGATAATCTTTTGAAGTGCTGTTTTTTGGGGGTTTTAATGTGAATCCTTTTTTCCTATCCGAATTCCGGCCGATCGAGTTTGTTTATTCTGAAACTTTTTTCTTTGGTTTTCATCAAATTGGGCTTGATGAGAAATGGGTGAAATAAACAAATTTTGATTGACCCGATTTAATTTTATATAAAAATTGATGTTAACTACTCTTTTTTTTTTGTAATAATTTTTATTACTTATTCTCAAATATATACTGGTGATCCATAGGGCAGGAGGTGATAGTATTCACCTAGGCAAACAAAAAATGTATGAAAGAGGGGTGGATATGAAGGAGATTTCTTGTCTAACAGACTGAAATTTATTTAAAATAATTTCAATAAATACACAAAATCCATTTTAAGAGCAAAAATGATTGAAATTTTTGACCCAGAGATCAGAGAGGTCTCATCAGTATGGTTATCTCTAACCGTTTCAGAGTTACAGTGTGATTAAGAAAATATGTTTGTTTTCACATATATTAAAAAAGTACAGGGCGTACAGTAAACCGTCAACTTAGCTCTTAAACTATTCAGGTCATACCAAAACTTGGATAGCTTTGAGATTAGGTTAAGAGCAGTCGCTCGGAAAGCGGAAGGTCCCGGGTTCCAACCTAGAACGAGGCGGTTGTTTTTTCTTCTTGTATTTATAATTTAACTCAGAATCATTAAAAATAAAAATTTTTCCATTCTCTAATAGCTCTTTAACAGCTACAGTTAGCACATAGGTATAATAAGTCAAATTAAAGAGTAGAGTCCACAGTTTACAGTTTTTGCAAAAAAAAAGTCAAAGTCAAGAAAAGGGTAAGAAAATCCGAAATTCTTAGTTTAGACCACCATAACTCTTGAGAGGAGAGGAGTAGGAGGCTGGTTGAGTTCTGCATACAATGAGCTCCTGACATTGACCTTATACCTTGTACAGCATATATTTTCTTATATCACCCTGTAAATCCCTCCCTGCCGTACAATTTTTTGTGTGTCTAGTTAAGTACTATCACCCTCTGCCCTGTGAACCACCATGGTGGAAACAGTCTGCATTATGTATGAAATGTAGTTATGTAAAAGATAGGACACATCACATTTATTTGCAATTATTTTACAAAATGTTTCCTGATACGATGACAAAGGTCAACTAAAAAGATAAATAACCAAAGTGACTTAGAATGCTAAGAAGGAATCAACAGATTAGCGCCTTTTGAATAGAAGTACATCTGTAGTATCATAGATAGCACAAGAACTAGATGTCTCATGGCATACTAGAGCAGAATATATAGATAATGAAATGGGTAATGCATTCTGACATGGACGATAGCATGTTTTAGAGCATGCCGAAAGCAAATGTTTTTCTAATAGCCGTTTTGTATACATTTGATCGACTTCTTCAACACTTCAGATACGAAAAAATATGAATCACTCGACATCATTTCAAATGCTGTGGTCCATTCCCGTTTTTATGATTCATAATTTCATTAATTTTGCTACTGACGATGGTAATCACAAAATTAATGAAATTATGAATCATAGAAACGGGAATATCTAAAAAACGGTTACATTTAGGCAGGTACATCTGCTTAGTTAAATTAAAGGCAACATTCCGGGATTTCTAAATCTTGTAAAAAAACTGTATAGCTATCAAGCATTTTGGCGCGAAAATGGTTAAAATTTGAAAAAATTAAGATTTTTTTCCAATTTTTTGAATTTGAGGTCCGACGGAAGGTGACAGGAAGGCTAATTAGGCATTCATTGGAAAGCTGAGACGGTTTGCTACCATTTGAGATAAATCCCAGTTGATAAGGCTTATATCACTTCGATTCTTTCAAAGGTTTTTGAATCTATCATTAACTCAAAATTAATGAAGTATCTAGAAACTAATCATCTCATCAACGATCGCCAATATGGCTTCCGAGCTGGACGCTCATCTGGAGACTTGCTGACCTTTCTTACGGAACGTTGGAACCGTAGTCTTCACAATTTTGGTGAGTCTAAAATCGTTGCCCTAGATATTTCAAAAGCCTTTGATAGAGTCTGGCATCCAGCCCTTTTAGCCAAACTCAAAGCACTTGGTCTCTCCCCTCCTCTTGTATTATGGATTGAAAGTTTCCTATCTAGTCGCCAAATACGTGTTGTATTAGATGGCGTTACGTCTGAACCGCATCCCATAAATGCCGGTGTACCTCAAGGCTCTGTTATCTCTCCAACTCTCTTTTTAATTTTCATTAATGATCTGCTTTCCCTTACTTTCAATCCCATCCATAGTTTCGCAGATGACAGTACTCTTGATTTCGCTTACTCCTTTGACACTCTTGCAGAATCCAGGGGGAATGCTGCATGTGTTAAACGAGATTGCATGACTAGATCATTGAATAACGATCTTGCCAATATCCTCGCTTGGGGCAAAGCGAATCGCGTCGAATTCAATGCATCAAAGTCCCAAAGCTGTCTTATCTCATTAAAACAAGATCATAACTTAACCACACCCGTTTCTTTTGATGGAGCATTCATTTCTGATTCACCGTCACTAAGCATTCTTGGCATTAATATTTCCAGTAAGTTAAACTGGACAGATCACATCTTCTCTGTTGCCAAAGAAGCATCGAAATGTCTTGGATTTCTGAAAAGGTGTAAGAAATATTTCAGCCCGTCAAATCTAGCGCTCCTCTACAAGTCCTACATTAGACCTAGAATGGAATACAACTCCCATTTATCGGCAGGGCTGGTCGCACAGCCTTAGCTTCATTGGATATTGTCCAAAAGAGAGCCTTCAAGCTCATTGGCGATTTGGCAATAACTTGTCATATCGACTCACTCGAGCACCGCCGCAATGTTGGATGCCTTTCGCTCCTTTATCGCTATATGCATGGTCAATGTTCTGATGAAATATCTAGTCTAATCCCTTGTAGAATGATTCCTGCACGCAATACTCGCGCTGCAAACCGCGCACATCCTTTAACCCTTCAAATTACTTTCGGCCGTACAGTAAAATTCAGAGATGCTTTTTTATCCCGAACAGTGCGAATGTGGAACAGCTTACCATCTTCTGTTTTTCCTCCGGCATACAATCTGCGGAAGTTTAAGGGCGACATACATCGGCACCTCCGCCACTTTCCTCATATCCCCTAATCCTTTCCCTATCTCCTTCCTGCCATGCTGTGCTTTGCATCATAGGGTATCCCCTGAGCTTGGCTTAATAATATATAAAAAAAAAAAAAAAAAAAAAGAAAGTTACAGGGGGAAAGTGGAAGAAGAACTAAAAATCTTTAACCCCCCTACCGCTGAAAAGACGCGTCTTACTACCCCTGTACAATATAATTTTTTGCTTGTCTCCAACTCAGCTATCAAACCTTTGAGGTAGGTGCACCAATTATGAAACACCCTGTATATATCAACAAGGAATTATCACGATAGATAAAGTTCAATGTAAAATTAATGTGACAGCAGCATACTGTCGCAATTTTATGCAGAAATTTCGTAGAAAAATTCAGGAAAATCGACTTCATTTGCTCGAAGATAAGCCACTCATTTTGCATGAAAATGCACGCGAAAGATTATCGCATATTTACCGAGTAAGTACGAGTGAGAAATGTTCACTCAAGTGCTGTCAATCCAGACATGATTCCACCAGACTTCGATCTATTCCCTAAGTTGAAAGGGCCCATGCGTGGACATAGCTTTTATAGCTTTTATAGCTTTTTTAGATGAAATCTAAAGGGTTGAATAAGTTTGTCATTCAGTTTGTAAAGCATAGAAATAATGCTGAAAGAGCAAAATGGATTGAGCACCTACGCATAATATTAAAATGTATTTTGATGGTTGCATGTCCGTCTGTCCGCACCACGATAACTCGAGAACGCGTTCACTTATAAAGCTGAAATTTTGTACACGGACTTTAAAAAAAAACTAAAATTAAGTTCGAAAATGATACAAATCGGGCAACTTCCATAAAAAAAATTTTGTTTTCCACTATATATTTGGACACTGCCTGAGAACGCGACAACATAGAGAGCTGAAATTTGGTGTATGGTGTTTTTATAGTAATAGCAAAAAAAAATCAAAAATGGACTAAATCGGGCAACCCCTTCTTGGTGTTGCCATATAAAAATTTAGGTTTTTTACGTATACTGTGAAAACGATCAGTTCTAGATATTTTTATTGTACTAAAAACTTGTTTAGAATATGCAATTCTATAAAATTGGTTATAATAATTTTTTCTCTCCAAAGAACCGTTCTACAAATATATGCGAAAAACTACTTCAAAAATCAAAATTGCACAGATGAGTGACCATACGAAATTTCATACACGCATTCATCTAGGGTATCATAAGGATTGTTCTTAGACCAATTCTAGCTTTTTTACTTGTTCTCTCTAGAAAAGCTTTCTGCAGCGGTTACCTAAGCTATCTGAGAACTGAGCAAAAATGATATCCTCAATGGAATCACAAATTATGACTTTCCTTCAAAAGCTATATGTAGGTAGGTACCTATACTTATATCGTTCTCTATATAAAAGGTGTCACTTAAACCATAGATGCGAATCATGTACCACGAATGTAGCGTGTCGCTGATATAGTGATGGTTTGCTCGTGCTAAACTTATGATCAAAAATTAAAAAATTGCCTGACAAATCTCTACTTGTTTTGTTATCATTCTTTTTTATTCCTGAGAGACATATTGACCTTTACGATAGTTTAGCTACTCTAAGTTCGCACAATGTTAAAATTTGTGATTTTTTATTTAGGCTCACTAACCAAAACGCCGCCGTGAGCAAACAGTTTTAGCTTGTAGTCTCAGTGTCACTTATTGCTTGTAAATATCCTTTAATATTGCAAATCTTTCAACTACATTGGCTCTCTTTTCCCAATAAATTTTTCCCTCTCCATATTTCACATTTCTCTATAATTTAATCCCAAACGCCAACGACAACAAGCGATTTTTAGCCTAGGGTGAAAAAAACGTCAATCAGTTGGTAGTCAAACGTCTCATTATGCTAGAAAAACGAAATCAGATTAATTTTTTATTAAAATTCCTAATCAAAAAAATTTATGAGTGACTAGACTTGAATTAGAGTTTTATACGCTATCAATGCTATTGATACATAATTAGCCACATTTTCTATGAATTTGATTAATATACACTGCAACTACAATACTCTTCCATAATTTATTGTTTAAAATCAAATTTACTACATAGCTCTAGAGGTTTGTTATGCTATGTAAAGGAGATACGTTTAGGGTTAGACAGTTTAGTACAACCAAAGAATACTTTACCAACAAAAGCTTATTAGATTCTCCTATGTTTACATAACTTCGTAAAGGTTTCTGTTTACTGTCTTTATCTTATCTACCAACAATTTAAATACATATTTAGATTTTATATTTCAATAAAACTCTACGTGCTTTTTTGTTCATAGAAAAGAGTAGTTCGCATATATTTACATCAATCACTTTGGACAGTGCAATTTGAGCTTTAATTCCTGTGTTGCGTTTGAGTAAACAATTGGCTTCTTGCCGAATAAAACTTTATTCGCTTAAAATATGGAATTAAATCAAGCAAATAACAATTTAAAAAAAGCTAGAATTGGTCTAATGCCCTGGACACACAGCGCTCTTAATGAAGAATTAACTAACGACTCATTAGTAAAGATTCATTATAAACTGAGACACACAGCCATTTCTTTAATTAAATTGAACTGTCAAACTGGTTTTGATAAAATTATGACATTAAAGAAGCAATAAGGATCGAATTAACGCGACCCCTAGATGAAATCTATAGGGTATTCTAAGTTTGTCATTCCGTTTGTAACACCTCGAAATAATGATGGTAGAGCAAATTGGATTCGACACCCTCGCATAAATATTAAAAGTTATTTTGATTTTTGAATGTCCGTCTGTCCGTCCCTCCGTCTGTCTGTCGCTGTCCGTCTGTCTGTCGCTGTCCGTCTGTCTGTCTGTCTGTGCGTACGATAACTCGAGAGCGCGTATATTTAGAGAGCTGAAATTTTGTACACGGACTTTAAAAAAAAGTAAAATTAAGTTCGAAATTGAGACAAATCGGGCAACTCCTTCATGGGGTTGCCATATAAAAATTTCGTTTTCCGCTATATATTGGGACACTGCCTGAGATCGCGTCGACGTACAGAGCTGAAATTTTGTACATGGCGTTTTAACTACATTAACAAATAAAATGTGAAAAATGGACTAAATCGGGTAACTCCTTCTTGGTGTTGCCATATAAAAATTTAGGTTTTTTACGTATACTGTAAAAACGATCAGTCCTACTCATCCCTACTTAAGGGCGTTGCATAACCTGAATGTTGTGTAATCACCTATACAAAAGGATTTATCAAAAGAATTCATATAAATAAGGGCTGTAACCTTTGTATCTACTACCTAATAGTAGTAGTAGTGAGGAAATACTGTATAGAAAGCTCGCTTAAAAAAAAGGAAAAAAAATGGATGCATAGAATAAACTACATATAGCGGTTTAAACATGGAAAGGTACAAGAATGTTATATGAAGATTTCGGTTCTTCGAAATCATTTTCAAGCTTAACTGCAAAAAGGACACCATGGTCTTATAACGGACGAATTATTCGACCTCGTCCCATATAAAGAAACAAGTTCATTTATTACGTACTATATTTGTATACGGTAATCTAGATAGAAATATTTTTTCAATCTTTATCAACCTTACTGAGAACATTGGACTTATTCCTTTCAATAGGCTCACTTTACCTGGCACATTAAATTATTTACACGAAATTAAGCACATTGAGTACACCTCTTCATTATGCCTACCGAAACAATTACTCCGCTGGCAACATCATCATTAATCAAAATGGAAATATGAGAAAGATCTTCATTACCCAAAAGCTAATATGCCACCACATCCCATCATCAGGACATTTATTCCATGTCCCAGACTAGGACAGATGGTCAACTGGCTCCTGTCAATCATCGGCACATAGAACAAATTGAGGGTGTCGCGTACAATATTAGGGAAGCTGTCAGTTCTTTAGGGATGCAATTTTTTAATCAGCCACTTTGCATGCAGCGTCAAGCTAATAAATATAGCCTCAATGGAATATTACAACAGTCACTATCTGCAGATCTTTCTTATTTTATTTTTTCAACACGAAACGGGGTCGACAAGGTGATTGACAACAGAAATTGAATTGGTCAAGAATATGAATGTCATTAACGGTGGTAGGTAGGTATAAATGGCAGCAGCAAAGGGTCATGTCCACGTGAAACTCATTAGAGATTTTTATAAAGTCCATAAGTCTTTGATGTGGGTGTGTATTTACTATCCATTAATTAATTTTTTTTTTATTATGCTTCAATCGACAATTCGCATGTGAAAATTAAAACATTAAAAAGGGGTCAAATCGAGGTAGTAACACATTTGAGGCAGTTATTAGGATTTAAAAAAAAGGAAATGAAAAAACAAACTGACTTGTACCTACCTATATATTTGAGTTGTAATGACTTTATTGAAACAAGAAATAAAAGATTGAGTAAAATAACAAAACTTTAATGCTATATTTAACCCTTATTTGGCTCTAATTGAGCATTAGTTGGCAGACATGTGAAATTATTCAAGTTTCAGTCGGACTTACAAAATTTGAGTGTAATTGGATAGTTTGAAACGTAGAATGTTACAGGCGCGCATTTTCTAAGCTTCTAGTCTTCAAATAAAGCTTTTAAAGTCTTTAAACGTTGTCTAACTGAAAACGGCATACCTATAGAGTACGTCTAATTTTATTATCCTCACGTTAGTTAATCGATCTAAATATAGGTACTACATGCATTAACCAGAATTCAGAATATATTCCCGTTAAATCTCTAATCGCTAAAAAGTGACGTGACGTAGTTTTATATTCGGTACCGCATTATATACTTGAATAAATCTTCCAGGAATTCCAAACTCTTTTGATTAAAAGGCAAACGAAGTATTCACTGTAAGTCTGGAATTTCATAAGTAATGTATTTACTAACACAAAACTTTGCAACAAGATGCCGCGGATGGAGGATGAGGGATTTAGAACAGTTTAATGAAATGATAATGATGAAAAAATGAAAAGTAAAGAAAATTAAGTATAAATAGAAAACCACCAATTCTTACGATAGGTACTCTCTAGATGAATGCCCGTATGTAATTTAATATGTTCTGTGCAAGTCTGATTTTTGAAGTGATTTTTCGTTTATATTTCTAGATCGGTTCATCGGACAGTAAAGACAATTATAATCAGTTTTATAGGATGTCTGAAGAGCTTTGTCAGTACAATAAAAACGTTTAGGACTGATCGTTTTCACAGTATATGTAAAAAACCTAAATTTTTCTATGGCAACTCCAAGAGGGGTTTCCTGATTTGAAATATTAATTACTATTGCTATGTAAACACTATGTACCAAATTTCAGTTCTCTACGTTGACGCATTCTCAGACAGTGTCAAAATATACAGTTAAATACGAAATTTATGTATGGCAGCCCTACAAAGAAGTTGCGTGAATGATTCCATTTTCGAAATTAAATTTTTTTTTTTCAAAGCCTGTGTGCAAAATATCAGCTTTCTAAATACACACGTTTTCGAATTCTCTTGACAGACAGACGGACAGACGGACATGCCAAAATCAAAATGACTTTTAATATTATGCGTGGGTGTCCAATCCATTTTGCTCTACCATCATTATTTCTATGTGTTACAAACGAAATGATAAACTTAGTATATACCCTGTGATTTCATCATCTAGGGTATAAAAAAAATCAAAGAATATGTATGGATGTCCTGAACACATGGTTTAATCTTCCACAGGGTGGTAGAAATTATAAATTCAAACAAAAAGTTCAAAAAGTTGTTCTAGATGAGGCGGGAGGGGGGGGGGGGGGGGAAAGAGATATAGCGCTAATTTTTTTTGCATATACGTTAAAAAGAGAAACTAACTTTTGCTTATGGGCCATAACTCCGATGGATTAGTAAAATCAGTGCGTGTTTCTTATTGATATTTCACACTCCATACTCCAATCATATGAGTACAATTGGTAAACGAGTTACCATTACAAATAAGTACATTATTTCTTCAATTCATAATTTTGGTACTGTTGCGACTCGGTAACTTAGACAGTCTGGATCCCTTAGAGACTGCCAATCTTTTTGGTGACTTTTTTAATTAATTAAAGTAATTAAATATTTACTTACATGTTTATCAACTGCAATATGTTAACCATGTAGGTAGTTCCATTACTCCTGTGGCAATCTTTTTCATTACTATCGACTTTGAAAGATTGATTATCAATCAATCAATCATTTATTTCGAATTTGTACACAAGATTTAAAATCTTATAATAGTACACTTTAAAGTACAGCTATAGGTTAACTGAATAAACTACAAAAATAAATTGAAATACCTACAATACATTAGAAAAATAAAAAATAAAAAAATAAAACAGAGAGAAAAGAAAAGAATTTTTTTTTTTTTTTTAAATAAGCATAGTAGGAAAATAATAATAAAAAGAAAAGAATTCGACACAATCAGCATAGTAATTTGTAAATTATAAAAATAAAATTATATTATAAGTTTCTTAAATTCACCGACAGAAGTAGCACTCCGTGCATGAGGAGTTAGGGAGTTCCAAAGGTGTGCAACCTGGACAAAGTAAAATCCTTCTAGGATGGATGAATTGAAACGTGGAATCAGAAGGTTGTGTCCTCTCAAAAATTGCAGAAATTTAACTTCACAAGATAAATACTCCGGCTCACCTGAACGAATAAGATTGTGTAGGAAAATTAGTTCTTTACCCTTTAAGTAAAAATCCAGAGTACAACCCAAGATCGATGGTCTGTAAGGTGTGATATGAGCAGAACGACGGAAGCCGAAAGCAAACCGTATACAGTCATTGAAAGCAATCTCAAGCTTTCGATTGCAAACCGAGTCTAGTTTCATGTAAATTAAACTACCATAAGAAAAACGAGGCACCAAAAATGTCCTAACTAGTCTCAAACGCAAATCGACCGGAAGTACATTGGCAGATAGCCACAGCCTCCTCAACCCACCATAAATTTTACCCACTATAGATTTAATATGATCACAACACCTCAAACGATTATTAATTTTCACTCCCAAATTGGTTATACAGTTTACATAAGGTAGTTCCACTTTATTAAGCATAATTGGGGGAAGATCCTCAATATTAAGATCAGAATTAGAGAGGGCTATGCATTGTGATTTATTGGGGTTAAGAAGGAGTTGATTATCAATTGACCACATAAAAATTTCTGAAAGATCATCATTTATTCTGCAGATACAGTCCTCAATCAGTCCACGAGACATAAGTACAGCTGCACGTCATCTGCATACAGGTGCAACTGAACATCCTGTACCACATCACATAAATCATGAATTTGGAGACTAAAGAGGAGAGGTCCTAAGGCTAATCCTTGAGGAACTCCACTTGCTAGATGAATTTGAGAAGAAGGAACTCCATTTGTGACCACCTGTTAAGACCTATCTGAGAGAAAACTTGCTATCATCTTAACATCAGAAGAGGAGAAATAAAAGTTCGCATACAACTTACGCAGCAATTTCTCATGCACAACACAATCAAATGCCCTAGAGAAGTCCAACAAAACCAGCACACGAAGATCTCCCACATTTAGAGCCAATTGCAAGTCCGTAGTGACCTTGAGTAATGCAGATTCACAACTGTGTCGTGCCCGAAAACCGAAAACCGATTATGTATTTAGAATGAGATCGGATTTGCGTGCTGAACCAAAGCTATTTTGGAGGTTTGTTAACTCTAAGCGCAACTGTGACGGATACCCTTCATCGTTGCGACTCGGTAACTTATACAGTGTGGTTCCCTTAGAGACTGCCAATCTTTTTGGTGACTTATTTAAAACTGCCTTCTGTGATAACCACTGTGATATTAGTGATAATGATTTTATCCATTTGACGAAGCTTCCGCTGCCTTCTCGTCAACCTATAAAGACCTGTTTTTCGATGAAGCGTCTGTCTCCAAGTATATTTCAAGCATAGTTGATAGTTTTTCTGGCGGTCCGGATGGCGCTCCTTCCACGCTCATAAAACATTGTGCTACATCCATCGTTTCTGTTTTGTGTTATTTATTTAATTTATCTTTAACTTGTGGTGTTTTTCCGAAACAGTGGAAGCTTTCTTTGATTATTCCTTTACACAAGAAGGGCAATAAGTGCGACATTTCTAACTACAGACCTGTCGCTACTTAAAGTTGTATTGGTAAGATATTTGAAGCCCTGGTTTGTTGTACTTCCACTGCAAGCCCTTCCTATGCTCTTTTCAGCATGGTTTTATGAAGGGGGGAAATCTACTATGACTAATTTGTTGGACTTTACTAATTTCTGCATTTCTGCTATTGAAAACGGTAAGCAAGTGGATTGCATTTTCACGGATTTCAGTAAAGCTTTTGATCGAATTAATCATAAAATTTTAATTCACAAGTTGACTGTTCTTGGTTTTCTTACTGTCTTTGTCAATTGGCTTCGTTCCTTTTTATCTGATCGTAATGCAGCGAGTTATATTCCGCGCAGCTCTTTCTGACGAAATAGATAATACTTCCAGCGTACCTCAAGGTAGCCATCTTGGACCAATCCTTTTTATAATTTACGATAATCAACGATGTATCTCTGATTTTGGCTAATTCAAGAATTCTTTGCTATGCTGACGATGACAAAATCTTCCGCATTGTTTCTAATAAAAACGAGTATGGATTTTTAAAATCGGACTTAGACACCTTTCATAAATGGTGTGTTATTAACTGTATTCCTATTAATATTAGCAAATGTACTACTATGTCCTTTTCTCTTAAACGGAGGCCATTGGAATTTAATTATACTTTAGATGGATGCTTATTAACTAAACTTGAAAAGATTTGGGTGTCTTCCTTAATACTCGTCTTTCCTTCGAGCATCATAATAATTCAATCGTGGCCAGGACTAATGCTATTCTGGGGGTTCGAAAAGAGATGGTCAAAAGAGTTTAATGATCCATTCATCACGAAGATCCTTTACTGCATATTCGTTAGACCCATTTTAGAGTATGCCAGTCCTGTCTGGTCTCCCTTCTATGCTGTATACATAAATCGCATCGAGGCTGTTCAGCGGAGACTCGTCCCTGCGTGGACTTCATTGGGACAACCCTATTATTCTGCGTCTATATGTTGACAGGCTTAAACGCTTTCCATTAGATTCTCTGGAGAATAGACGAAAAACTACCAGAATTGTATTTCAGTGTATAAAAGGAGTGATAAACTCCCCTGAGCTCGTAAATACTTTCAACATACCTGTTTCATCTTTCATCTTTCAAAAAGTCAAATAAGAGATCAGCTTAGTTAAAGTTACTTTTCTTTACCATTATTATTGTTATGTATACTTTTTATCGTTATTATGGTTATATATACCAACTATTGTCATTTTTATGATTATATTTCATGTAAACTCAGTAATCAGATATAAATGTACGTGTGAAAAATAAGTAGGTTGGAGTATGACAATCCATCCCTTGAGGTATCTATCATCGTTTATTCTAACAAAATTCGTCCTTTATGAGGTGTGTTGGGCTAAAGATATTTTATTCATATTTAATGGATCACCCTATTTTCAAGCGATATACTTTTTGATGATGATTTAATGATGAAAAACAAATGTTGATAACATGTTTTTTTTAAACTAGACTAATGATTAATATGTCGATGATGTCCTTTTAGGCATGGAAAGTATTAATTTATATCAATAAGTGTATTTGCCTCAGTGAGTCGATCCGTTTCTTGAATGCCACGTGCAGTTTCCTTAAATTAAAGAAACGAAAAAATTGGAAAAGAAAAAATAATGAAAAATAATTTCTCTATGGGAGCCACAGTCCAAAAAACAAAATATATTATCGGTAGAAGTTTAGCACAACACTAAAATCATTTAGGGGTCAAAACTATGAGCTCGATCTGGTAAAATCAAAGCCGGTAAGTAGAAATTCTTTTTTGTTGTATTGTCCTTTGTCGAAATTTTATAATAATTGACTAATCCTGTATTTACATCATTTGCATATTTAATTTGGAAAGAAGAGGATGAAGGTATAAGGGCGCAAAACAAGTAGTTGTGTCCCAATACACTTATTATGTTGTCCAGCTTGAGATTCAACCAAAAAACTAGATGTGCCCCATGCTAAACCCGTGCTGTTTCTTTTTAATGTAAATATTTATTAACTTGAATGAATCGACCCTTTTCTTAAATTGCATGTCATGCTTTATGAGAATTTTGACCGTTGATTTTGA
Organism: Dioctria linearis; assembly: GCA_963930735.1. Lineage (NCBI taxonomy): Eukaryota > Metazoa > Arthropoda > Insecta > Diptera > Asilidae > Dioctria > Dioctria linearis. Next base: position 259,717,138 of record OZ005742.1, on the reverse strand, counting down.
ACAATTTGCTTTCTCTCAAGCAATATAGACTCGGTAATAATTTTGAAAGGTCGCTTTCGTATCCTTTATTTCTTTTCGAAGTCCGAATCCCATATTTCTAAAATTTTCAATCTGAACTTGAAAAGAAACTGGAAATAGATCATAAGTCTATCTAGATTGAAATACATATAATAGCTGTGTTCTTTTGTGTCCGCAGAACAGAGCAGAACAAAAGAAACACAAAATAATGCTTCAAGAGAACAAAATTTTTATATCCAGCTGTTGGCACTACTTTAAAGTTTATTTATGAAACAGTTGACAGTGTCAAGTGTTTCTTATATTTTCTGAATACAGAAAGGCAAACTATTTTATATTTTCGGTTATTATTAATTAAGAAATAAAGCAATAAAAGCTATTTCTGATCTTACAGAAGATTTGTGTTGGAAATTGTTAAGTCTTGGTCGGGTCACAGACTCAACAACTTTTGTTTGTGTATTTTTAAATTAATATGTATATGTCAATATTATTAATTAATTTTATTATTTCTCATCGGAGCGTACTAATAAATTGAGCCTACTGTTCCAACAACAAATTTTGAACTTAATTAATTCAATTCAATTCAATTCAATTATTCTATATTACGGCCCAGATACAATAAGATTAAAATCTTTTAATAGTATCCTATATAAAAAATAAGGTGTAATAACGGGAATAGAATACTTATAGACTACCTTAAAATAATTAGAACTAAACTAAGAAGAAGAAAAATGTGTATATATGAAAAGTGCAAAGTTAAATATAATAACATTAAGAAAAGTTGAAAAAATAAGAAACTGCTTAATAGGAACAAAGAAAACCTAAAAAGGAAGAAAAAGATATTAAAAGAATATATGATTACAAGAAAGTAAGAAGAATTAAGAAAAATTACATGCAAATGAATAAATACAGATCTCGGGCTTAAATGGAGAGCAGCTAAATCGCACAATTGAGAAGAAGTCGCCTGAAAGTGCCGACCGAGCCCGCGCATTGAACCCGGGAGGGTAAACTGTTCCAGAGGCGAATAACCTGAACAAAATAAGAACCAGTGAGATTAGCAGTACGACATCGCTCCAGCAGTAATTTGCGACCCCTGGTGGAATGTAACGGTTGCAGAAAATCAGCTAGATATGGAGGCTGGCCCAAATGCAGTATCATAGAAAGAAAAACCAGGTTCCTACGTTTCAAATATGTCTCTAGAGAACAGCCCAGCAATGAGAGACTGTAATAGGATACGTGATCATATCTGCGCAGCCCGTAAATAAACCTAATACAATCATTGAATGCCACTATAAGTTTTCTAGAGCACACAGAATCAAAGGCTGGGAAAATAAGGCATCCATTAGTGAACTGAGGGAGCAAGAGTTGTTTGACCAAAGTCATACGTAAGCTTAGTGGCATGATACTAGCATATAGCCAAAGACGACGAAGGCCAGCATAGATATTAGATAGTATGCCACTTATGTGATCACAGCAGCTTATCCGGCAATTAAGGTACACTCCAAGATTTCTAGTCCTACAACTAACGTATGGGATATTGATGCCATTAAGTAGAATTTCTGGCAATGCAGACAGATCGATTTGTCGCGGATAGAATGCAATGCACTGGGATTTCCTAGGGTTAAGACTAAGAACATTGTCGATTGGCCAGCAGTAAATTTGCTGGAGGTCACAGTTAATGTGGGTTACACAATCTTCAATAAGACCTATGGGACGATTCAAATAAAGCTGGACATCATCTGCATATGGTGAACTTTCACATCATGTGCCACCTCTGGGAGGTCATTTATGTATAAACTGAATATTAAGGGGCCAAGAATAGACCCCTGGGGCACACCACAGGAAAGGGGCAAAATATCTGAGGAATGACCATTATTCAATATGACACGTTGGGATCTACCGAACAGAAAATGTTTTATTAAAAGAATGGCAGAATGGGAGAAACCAAATCGCGAAGACAGTTTCATCAAGATTCTCTTGTGACAAACATTATCAAATGCTTTAGAAAAATCTAATAAAAGCAAGATGTATATCATATCGTTATCAAGAGTGGTGCGGATGTAGTCGTACGTGTTCCAATACCTACAATTTAAATAATAACTTGATATTGTTTGTGTCGTGTTGATATATCACTCACCTGAGCCAAATGTCTTCTACCTGGAATATTTAACCACGAAATGACAGCATTAAAAACTTGCTTGACAGACATTGAATAAATATTATTATATATATATTATTAATATAATATATATGTAATACTATTAGTTATTTTATTCAATGGAGACAGTTCACAGATTGTAAATGTCAAGAATTTTTTTCACAATTTTTTATGATAGTTTCAGCTGTCAGCTGAGTTTGACCAACTTCTGCAATTAAAAAATTGGAGAACAGTGCCCCTACATTTTCATAAAAGTTTTAAATGAAGCGAACTAACAAATAGTTCGTTTCAATCGACGGAGCAAATTTGTTCTCTCGGGAGTTCTAGAACAAGGTACATAAAAGAACACAGCTATAATCACAGACTATATAGTCTGTGGTAATACCGGTATACTTGTACTACATAGTTTCAAAAGTTTTTTGCAAGCTGAAAAATTTTTCAAACTCAAAATTTTCTAAAAATCTAAGGACGTTCTTGCGTGAACACGTTTTAAAGATTAAAATATGAAGAATTTATGGTTTTATAACATCATGACATATGTAGATTGCCACAATTATTGCCGGTGATTACCCAATTGTTTAACAAGTTCTTCACATGCTCATACTTCCCTATCCATTGGAAGCTTGGCCTCATCACTCCAATTCCAAAGATTTCCTCTCCGATTACGGTAGCGGATTGGAGGCCCATCACTGTGTTACCCTTGATCTCGAAGGCATTTGAATCACTAATAACTAACCAAATTATAGAGCACATAAGTTTGAATGACTCCATCTCGAAATTTCAGTCTGGGTTCAGACACAAGCACTCCACATGTTCTGCTCTCACATCAGTGGTCTCTGATTTTCGTTCACTCTGCGACGCTGGCAATGATGTCATTCATATCCGCCTTGATTTTAAAAAGGCCTTTGAGTCTGTTCCACATCTACTCCTGGTTGATAAGCATCGGAGTCAATTTTGCTTCTCATCTTCTGCATGTAATTTGATCTCTTGCTATTTGAGTGAAAGAACGCAGACTGTGGTATCCAATGGGAGAATGTCTTCCTCTAAGCGCGTTTTATCTGGAGTACCGCAGGGAGCGGTATTAGCCCCTCTTTTATTCACGCTGTTTATCAACGACATCACCTTGGAATTACATGGCGCTCACTTTCATCTCTATGCGGACGACATACAATTTTATGCTGGGGCCCCAAGGGACAGCCTTGCGTCTCTGATTTCTGATATTAATGTTATCTTGTCCAGAGGAGTTTCTGACTGGTGTAATGTAAATGGGCTCAATCTGAACCCGAACACAAGCCATTATATACTCAAGCGGGTATAATACTGTTTCGTCAGCTACTCTCCCTCCTATTTCTCTTCTCGGTCAAGATATATCGTTTTCTTCTGATCCAGTAAAGAATCCTGGATTATTAATGGACCAGAGGCTCACCTGGGGTTCTCAAATTAATCGTATTTGCTCTCGGGTCTATTTTGGTCTGCGGTCGCTATATTCTGTGTCGGTTTTTATCCCTGAAGCGATTCGAGCTAGACTAGTCCGAGCCCTGATTCTTCCTCATTTTCTTTTTGCAGATGTTGCCATTTATCCCCTTCCTGCAAATGCAATTTCCAAATTGTCTCGGGCGCTTAACGCCTGTGTGAGATATGTTTACAAGTTAAATAAGCGGAAACATATGTATATCGGCTCTAGCTGAGGAATTTCTCTCTTGCTCACTTTCCAAGTTCCTTGAATTCAGAACCCTGTGTTTTATCTTTCGCGCCAGACTCGGTGGGCTGCCACTTTACATTGGAGAAAAATTTGAATGGAGTCCCAGGGACAGATCAAGGAACATTCTTCGTAGAATGTGGACTCAGTTCGGTGGTAGAAGTATCTTCTCGCTGGGTACGAGCATGTGGAATTCTCTTCCAGGGAGATTAGAGAATCTGCTACCATGGGCTCATTTAAAGATCGGGTCATTGAGTATACTTTAATAGGTCCTAGTTGCACGTTGCTATTGTATTCCTCATGTTCTATTGGAAGTTCGTGGTTGTAATTTTAAGGCTCTCTGAGGCTGTGCAATATTAGTTTTATTTATTGCAGTATTATTATCTTAATTTGTTTAGTATTGGGTGAATGTGAGATGCTGATCCTGCTAATTCGAGTTCTTGGTATCTGGTGCTGATTTTTCCATTTATGGTACCGATGTGCGAAGTTATATGTTTTAGATCTAAACTTTTATCAGCATTCATCTCTCTTATTATTATTTACTTTATTTATCTGGATGAATAACTATTGGTCGCATTGAATTTGTTAACCGTAGTATTTACTTTGAATTTTTTATCTCAATATTTATTATTCTGTTTTGGTAACCTTATGTTGCTGTTGCGGTTTATTGAACTTTGTTAACCGTATGTATGTACTTAAAATTTTTAATCTTTATTTTTATTCTACTGGCCTTAGCTTGCTGCTTTGGATAAATAAGAATAGGTAACCATGTAATTAATTATAGTAGTTTTACCTTTGTGATAATTGCCAGATTCAAGGCCGATATTTGGGCCGATTGAAGTTCTGAATTTGTGAATTTAATTCTTTAGTTTATTGCTTAGCTAGGACTCATGGGTTTGACGCCCACTGCTGTTTATTGTTATAACTCGTAAGTTAGTTAAACCTTCTTCCTTGTAGGTCTTAAGTCTCTATATAACTTCTTCTTATATGTATACCTATAGTTGCCACAATGGCTGTTAGATGTGTTATCTCTACCTACTTGAGTACCTGCTCAATCACTTTAAGTGTTTGCTAATTACATTCTTTTTGGTTATTTTGCTATAATTAAGTAACTACTGTCGATCTATGTACCCACCGTTTATGGACGTGGCCTTGGCCAGGGTATTTCAATAAAGCGTTTTTGTATTGTATTGTATTGTATTGCATCAAAAAATTCTTCCCAGGTATTAGCATTAAGGAGATCACTCCTTTATTCTTCTTTTGTCTTCTATATAAAGGGTTTTCCAATAAGAGGTGTTATTTTAATTAGCCCGCTATTTCAGTAGATGTCACTTTTGGAGCTGTCATTTTTTGACATTTGACAAGTAGAAACTACGCCATTAATAAAAATGGAACGATACACGATTCAACAATTCAACATAAATTCACTATAAAAACGGTGAAAATGTGGCAGAGACGGTTCGTAAAACTCGAACATTTTTGGGTCGTCGTGAAGCTCCTTGTCGGACCGCAATACAGAAATTGGTAGAAAAATTCGAGCTGTCGGGACAAGTTAGTGATGTGAAGAATAAAACCCGTGCACGTCGCTCAAGAACAGCCGAGAATATTGCTGCTGTAGCCGAAAGTGTTGAAGAAAACCCAGGTTTGTCCATTCCTCGTCGTTCTTTGGAATTAGGCATTCCACAAACGTCATTACACCGTATTTTGCATAAAGATTTGGGTCTTAAGGCTTATAAAGTTCAGTTAACACAAGAACTCAAGCCGGCCGATCATCAACAACGTCGAGTCTTTGCTGATTGGGTCCTTGAAATGCATGAAAATGATCCGGAATTCCTTCGAAAACTCATCTTGAGTGATGGGGCCCATTTCCACCTCGATGGCTTCGTCAACAAACAAAATTGTCGCATCTGGGACTCGGAAAACCCAAGAGTTATTGTTGAAAAGCCTCTCTATCCTCAACGTGTGACTGTTTGGTGCGGTTTATGGTCCCGTGGGGTCACTGGACCTTACTTTTTCGAAAATGAGGCTGGAGCAACAGTTACGGTGAATGGATTGCGCTATCGACAGATGATTAATGATTTTTTATGGCCGGAATTGGATGGTATTGATCTGGACAACGTTTACTTTCAACAAGACGGCGCTACGTGCCATACAAGCAACGAAACCATTGATCTTTTACGGGAAAAGTTTCCGGACCGTGTTATCTCTCGAAGAGGTGATCACAATTGGCCGCCGAGATCTTGTGACTTAACACCTTGCAACTTCTTCCTTTGGGGCCACGTGAAAGAGAAGGTCTACGCCAACAGCCCAGCGTCGATTCAAGACCTCAAAGATGGAATTCGTGAGGCTATCGAGGACATAGGGCAGCCACTTTGCGATTTGGTTATGGAAAATTTCATGAAAAGGATATGGTCCTGTAGGCGTGGTCGTGGTGGTCATTTGGCTGATGTTATTTTCCATTATTAACGGCATACCTTCCTATTTATAATGAAATAAAGATCCGATCATTTATCTCAAAAAATGGCATTTGTCTTTGAATATCAAAATAACACCTCTTATTGGAAAACCCTTTATATCAATACTCAGTACACCTAGTTTTGCATGCACTTTTAGTTGAAAGTTTTTGCACAAGTAATAGTTTTTGTAAAATGCTAAAAAATTCTAGCAAAGAAAAATTTCTTACATAAACAACGAGACTGAATCGTTCTTAGCTAATATGTATAAAAAAAAAAAGTGAAGCAATTAGCGTACGAATCAAGGGCTAGATGAACACTTGAAGAAATATTGGGATAAGTCTTGTGTGTCCTTGCCTTAGAAAAATTCGTTCTACGTAAGCTTTGTAATTTTTTCACAAATTATTAGAACTATAGATAAACGATATACAGATGAAAATGATTTATTGAATATTCCGCATAAAATACAAATTTAAAAGATTCAATTACTTGAAACGTGAATGAGAGTATACAGCCGACTTAAGGTATACCGGTAGAATAGAAAAAAACCAAGAGACTCTTGAAAAGAATTACAAAGAGGTGAGTTATAATCACTACCAAAAAGGCACACTTGGTTAATCCTTCTTAAATTCTCTTGGTTTTTCACATAACTGTTTCATGTTCTCACATTCATTATAACAAGTTTATACTGCAAATATTATCCCAGGATAAGCCTTTCACTATATCTCGCAATTTTCACACTTCTCAGACGGTTAAAGTTATTATTTTCCTGAAATTTCTGAACTCTTGCATTCTATTATCTTGATGACAAAAGTGTCCCTTTATTATTTTCATGCGCGATCATAACAAAGATATATTCAAACAAATTGTTTTACAAAATTTCTGTGCGCGTTGGAAAATAATTTCATGCATCCGTGAGCATTTTTGTATCTAAGACCTTACAAAATTTTCTTAAGCAAATCGTCTATAACACCCTCTTTAACGGAACAGTACCTACCTTCATTGTCTATGAAAAACAATTAAGCATATCATTTTATGTATGTACATAAGTTGAAGGAGACAGGGAAGAACTAATTTTAAAATTAATTCTGAGTTTGACGCTTTACTATATTGACAAAAAAAAAATCTTATCTGATTATATATCTGCAGTATGGTTGGCAGTATAGTTCGTTACCTTCCACTACATACATATATGGATGTGATGGTTATAATTATCATCCGCGCGATCACTGAGTTCTTCTAATTCCTTGAAAATTCTGAAGGACGAATTTCTTTGTTGCCTGGTCGAATCTTGTTTTATGTGATGTTGCCTTCCTTATTAGCACTTCCCAGTTAATATGAATTTTGTACATAATATAGGAAATCAAATTCCATATTCGTCTCTAAATTCCAGATACAGTCCTCCTGAGCTGAGAGCCATTCTTTTTTGGATACTTGATCTTTAGAATAACTCAGATCGACTTAGCGATATCTCCATTTGCATTTCGTAGAAGGCAGCTACAGAGCAATGAGAATTCGAATTGCTGACTGACAACGATCCTGGATTGATTTGGATATATCCATTTACCCGCGTAAGGCCGTAAGGTCCCTGCAGATTATAGGCTTTTCAATCGAACAAATATTTCGCAAAATGGATTTGAATAGCTCTTTAACTATTGAGTTGGACGGACACTCCCATGCATGACAGTCGGCGATGTAATCTTTGGGAGGTCTAAATGGACCGCTCGTCATTATGCCGGAAATGCCACAAGCCCAAATAGCACCACTTTTCTATAACTGTCCCTTTCCGTTCCGTAGCCCCGCTTGATGTTGTAGCGATAGGCAAGAGTTTATCCTACAGGATGAAGAAGGGGATTGCCCTGAGAGAGCAAGACTGGGTGTCCGAATGAAACCATGGAACGCCTGAGCAGAAAGGAGAGGGAAAATACACTAAGGCAGTGTATAGCAGATGGCAGGATAGGTGGAGCGAAAGTGAAAAGGGAAGGGCAACGTTTGAGTTCATAGGACGGGTGGCCTTCGTAGAAAAGCACCCGGGCTTTGAATTCGATCTTTGCCTAGGCTTCTTGCTGACTGGGTATGGCTCCCTGGATGCCTTCCTGCACAAGAGGGGGCTGAGTGAAAGCCAAGAATGTATGTGCGGTGCTACTTGTGAGGACTGGGTGCATGTGTTATGTAAATGTCCTTTGAATGAAAGTTTTAGGGATATAAGCAGTATGGGTATAGCAAGAGTAGAGGGAAGGTATGACTTCAGCAATGCACTGAGTAGTAGAGAAAGGCATCAGTACATTGCTGCATACGCAAAGGAGGCATTTGGAAGGAGAAGGATGAGATATGCAAGGCAAGAAGTGCCTGATCGGACTACAAACTAGGAGAAATGGATGCTGTGTAGAAAAGAAAGAAAAGAATGGAGAGGGCCATCAGTCCCGGACTTGCACGAAGCCCAACTGAAGTAGCCTTGGCTAACGAATAGCCTTGGCTAACGAATAGCCTTGGCTAACGAATAGCCTTGGCTATGAAAACATGACCAGAGGTTATCTGGTACCACGGGGTCGGTTGCCCATGGAACTCTCTTCCATGCCGACATTGGTGAGGCGCTTCGGGGAGTAACGTGGTGGTTGTGGTCGCGGACAAAGTGAGCGCCCTGGTGAGTGTGTGATGATTCAGTGATCATTCATGTAAGTGAATGATTGCTGACATCTTCTCGCTGAACTAGGGCATGATCTTGGCGTGGAGTTGCGCGCTTAATCAACCGGGTGCCATGACCCATAGATCGGAAGAGATGTTAGATAGGTCTCGCTCCCATCAGTCAGGGCGCCAGGCATGCACTTGGCGTCGACTGATACTTCAGAAGCAGAAATGCAACTGGAGGACGATGATTGACATCACAAAATCAATCCGAGTGTGAAGAACACCGTGGGATTAAGCCATAATGGCAGGTGCTCACGTTAAACCCCCAAGGACTTTCTGTCCCTTTCCGTTCAGCATTATTCAGGGTAAAACAAATCTAAAATACTTCTAATTTCGGGCAAGTAACAATTGCATTATTTTTTTGTAAGCTTTTGTTAACTGTACAAATTTCATTAATCGCTATTCAGATGTCATCGGAGTTTTTTTTGTTAATATAAAGCAAAACAAAAAAGTTTAGATTAAAAAAAAACCGAGTACCGTCAAATCTTCTATCCGGCATGATAACGACAGTTGGGTAAATACCGAATAGGAACTAAATAGATAAAAATCCAGAAAACCAAACCCTGATTTTGGTATACCGACGATTCCGAAACCGAATAAAAAGGTAGATTTGATGTTATTCGGTTTTTTTTAATCTAAACTTTTTTGATTGAGGCGAAACAATTTTTTTATAAAATATCTGAGAAGTATCTCTGGTAGTTAATTATAATTTTTGTAGTCCCACACCACTCGACCAAGACATTGCAGTTAAGAGCTTATACTTGAATGAAATATGAACGAATCTCTTTCCTGGACAAGAAATTATTCCATGCATTGTTAATTATGTATTTTGCTAGTATTAGCCATTCACTTCATGCCTTTGGAAAGATAATTTTATAATTAATTAAAGTAATTAGATACTTACTTATACGTTTATCAACTGCAATATATTTGCCGTCTAGGTAGTTTCCATTGCTCCTGTGGCAATCTTTTTCATTACTATTGACTTTGAAAGAATAACAGTTAGATTCCAAGGTTTACGGTATTTTTGAAGATTAAATATATCATTGTACGCAAAACAAGTACTAATACGTCGTTCTCGTGTACATAAAAACATGTCATTTCGTCATCAAAGAAAATACCACCTGCAAGGTGTTCGTAAAGACCGTGCTCCTTATCTGAATTAAAACAAGAAGTTTAGCTAGGCATCCTTGCTTCACAGCAGTTTCGAAGAAGTCTGAGTTTTTATGGCAGAAATGGTGGTTATGATTATATGTCATAGAACAACTAAATAACTATTCCTTAAAAAAAAAACTGGACATGAGTAGGGCATTGCATGAGCTGTATGTTGTGTAATCACCTATACAAAAGGATTTATCAAAAGAATTCATATAAATAAGGGCTGTAACCTTTGTATCTACTACCTAATAGTAGTAGTAGTGAGGAAATACTGTATAGAAAGCTCTCTTAAAAAAAAAGGAAAAAAATGTATGCATAGAATAAACTATAGCGGTTTAAACATGGAAAGGTACAAGAATGTTATATGAAGATTTCGGTTCTTCGAAATCATTTCAAGCTTAACTACAAAAAGGACATCGTGGTCTTATAACGGACGAATTATTTGACCTCGTCCCATATAAAGAAACAAGTTCATTGATTTCATACTATATTTGTATACGGCAATCTAGATAGAAAGATTTTTTCAATCTTTATCAACGTTACTGAGAACATTGGACTTATTCCTTTCAATAGGCTCACTTTACCTGGCACATTAAATTATTTACACGAAATTAAGCACATTGAGTACACCTCTTCCTTATGCCTGCCGAAGCATCATCATTAATCAAAAGGGAAATATGAGAAAGATCTTCATTACCCAAAAGCTAATATGCCACCACATCCCATCATCAGGACATTTATTGCATGTCCCAGACTAGGACAGATGGTCAACTTACTCCTGTCAATCATCGGCACATAGGACAAATTGAGGGTGTCGCGTACAATATTAGGGAAGCTGTCAGTTCTTTAGGTATGCAATTTTTTAATCAGCCACTTTGCATGCAGCGTCAAGCTAATAAATATAGTCTCAATGGAATATTACAACAGTCACTATCTGCAGATCTTTCTTATTTTATTGTTTCAACACGAAACGGGGTCGACAAGGTGATTGACAACAGAAATTGAATTGGTCAAGAATATGAATGTCATTAACGGTGGTAGGTATAAATAGCAGCAGCAAAGGGTCATGTCCACGTGAAACTCATTAGAGATTTTTATAAAGTCCATAAGCCTTTGATGTGGGTGTGTATTTACTATCCATTAATTTTTTTTTTTATTATGCTTCAATCGACAATTCGCATGTGAAAATTAAAACATTAAAAAGGGGTCAAATCGAGGTAGTAACACATTTGAGGCAGTTATCAGGATTTAAAAAAAAAACCGAATTAAAAAAACAAACTGACTTGTACCTACCTACATATTTGAGTTGTAATGACTTTATTGAAACAAGAAATAAAAGATTGAGTAAAAAAAAACTTAACACATGTCTGTTTGCAGTCCAGTCGAAACATATACTTTTGAGGTACTATTATTTGCCTGAATTGTTGTTGTCGTGGTTGTTGTTGTTGCTAATGCAGAGAAACTATCAACACTTGAACTAGATAAAATTGTTCGATGCGGTAGTGGAGGTGATGTTATTGCGGCTGCTAATAATGTTGGAGTTGGATTGTTTGTTTGTGCGAATCCTACATAAAACCGCCTATATCATCAAATAGTAATGAAAATAATCTATCATCAGCAACAATAAAAGCAACTATTTCCATCTTTATCCCCACAATCTCAACGACAACAGCAATCAATTCAACAACAACCGAAAATTGATTCTACAAGCAATTGTCATTCGACAGAACCTATATGGGATAGGATGATAGATTATTTCATAACTACTTGATGATATAGGCGGTTTTATAGGATCCGCTCACGTACAAACAAAAAAACAACCCATCTCCAACATTATTAGCAGCCGCAATAACATCACCTCCCCTACCGCATCGAAAAATTTTTATAGACGGTTTTATATAGGATCTTCACATTTGCGCCATCGAAATTCTACTTGGATCGATTCAGGTGCTTTTATCAATAGTTGTACTGCCTTAGCTTCTTTTGGATATTGGGACCTCTTCACCAAAGAAAGTTATGTTCCTCATTTTCCTTCATCTGGCGAGAGCTTTAATTGACGTTTTGCTGGGACTGACTGAATAATTGTGCTTAGCACACAATGCTTGAACAACAAAACTTAGGTCTTCTTGAAACTTTCTAAAAAGCACATAATACCCTTTGATAATGATTACAAGGTTATCAGAATAACCTTGTGACATATTACCTTGGTTGCTTAGGTGAACAAAAAAATTTTCAACTACCAAAGACCACAGCAGTGGAGATAGTACTTCTCTTTTGGGGCAACTTCTGATAGTGTAGATCTCCAGCAGTGTCTCACCAAATATCTTTGTTTTTCCTGTTAGATAGCATTACCTGCATTCATCTATTACGGGTTGAATCCACTCCATGTCTGATTAGTGCAGAGATTATTGGCTTATCCAGCGCCCCTTCAATGTCCAGAAAGGAACATAGGTCGATTTCTCAATGCTTAATGACTTTTTCTGTACCATTTTTCAGGTTTAGTAAATCTAGCTCTGTTTATTTACCTTTTTGGTAGGCAAATTGATTTAGACTTAGTCGATGCTCCTAATGCTCCGCCATAATATGCATTTCCACTGTTTTTTCAATTGTTTTAGAAAAATTGAAGTCAAGATGGATGAGACGATACGACCTGAGCTGGGCATTAGGTTTGCCTCCTGATGCTTTATGTGTATACATATCTCACCTTTATCCCTTTAAACATGAAGGGGTATAACCCCATGTAAAGCTTGCTCTAAAAGTTTTAACTATAGGATTGGTAGAAGTTCATCCAATCTTCTTAGGAGGAGTACGAGGAAGATTTCGTCTTCACCTGGCTGTGGGATTACATATTTAAATTGCTCATTGAATACTAAATAACGTAAAGCTTTCTAATAGTAAAATTGTCATGAACAATGATATAACTATTCCAAATTAATCAAAACCAGATGATTTAAATTTTTTTGTAAGCTTAGACGATATCCACCTAAAAACAGCATCTTTATAATTATTTTCTATCAAGAAAAAACAAGAAAATGTAAAGCAAAATACACTCAGGACATTGTTGATCTTTAACGGAGGAGGGACATATATAATTCTACGTCGCTAAATTCTAAAAATATTAAAACATAAACACACAACGTATGTAAGTACGTAATCCAGTTTTCGTTTCCACAACTTAAGCAAGAGCGACTTTACATAATCATCCATTAAAGAGGCCTCCTAAATGGTGCGAATGGTATCGGCTTCCATCCTGTAATTAGATTGTCGCTCAAAAGATTCGTGAAATATAAATTATGTTAGGCATTCCTCCCTCATGCAATAGTATATAATTATCAAAGAAAAGATTTGACAACGCTGTCTCGTTTTTTTTTCGTTTCTTTGGGTTTTTTCCTAAATAATACCATGTCCCCACAACGTGTGATCATAGGATTCACTTCACGAAAACGTAGATATAAAGTAATACCTAGTATGAACGTTTTTCATTTTTAGAGATAAGAATACAATGAAACTTAGTTAACTATGTTTGCTAAAAATTGAATTGAGAAAATTGACTCTGGACTCAACAAAATTATGGACAACTATCTGTAACTTGTTAGACACCTTACAAAAATATAGATATCTCAATACCTAATATGAAAGTTCATTTATAAATAGAGGAATTGAATAAGACTTATTGATCCTACCTAAAAAAAATGCGATTAGTAAATTAACGCTTAGCTCAAAAATGTTAGAACATTGTCTGTAACTTATCAGACATGTGAAGAAAACGGCAATATGTTTTTGCGACGGGTTGATTTTTGAAGCACTTTTATATCCAATATTTAATTCATCTAAGACTGTAGCGACGCCCCTTGTACATCGAATCAGTAATTTTCAGCTTCATGTAACTTCTCTGAAGCTCTTATATAGGTACTTCACGGGGAATGTGCTGAGTTTTGTCGCAGGCTAGACTTCTCCTTCCTTCCAAAGCAAAGGAGTTCCCAGTGGGTAGAACTTATCTGCGGACACGCCGCCTCATGAAATTAACTCTTTTTCAGCAGGAAAATTTATATTTTCCGGCACACGATAAATATCCGCTTATTAGTTGAATTTTCAGTGACCGCATGTGCCTGTGTGTCAAATTACTTTTTTTTGGTATTTATTCACCAACCTCAAAAGCTCCTCCGATGAACATTTTTTTGTACGTCGCGATTTATACTAAATTTCTTGATTTTTCACGATTTAATTATTAGAAGAAAACGAGCTGATTCGGCGGTTTTGCCACAATCTCTCTTCAAAGTCGAACTCAATCCGCCCGGAAAAAAGCTTCTTATTCCTTTTTCACTCACAGCAAGCCACACCAAAGTCAGAGGAAACGCACTTCTCTCGATCTGGGTGCGTTCGGGTTGTCTGTTTGACAGCAGGCCGGCATACATGCTTCATTGAGTCTCAGTGTAGCATACTGCTATATGCAGTACGCTACGATCATAACAGGGCAGAGTGGTCTAGACCACCCGTGGTTCAGACAACACTGAAAAATGGTCGACTGAGCTAGCCGGTCTCAAAACATAGGCCCCATCGCTGCGAGCGCCCATTGTGTGGCTCGACCCACGACCCAATGAAAGCATTACTCATTATTCGGTCTAGGCGGGCATTCTGAAGCATCGAGTACACATCCCTGAAGTCCCGTCAGTCAAAGGTGCATTGACAAGCTGGTAACCCAAAAATTCCAGCCAGTCGATGCCTCACTGCCTTCCTTCACCAAGATGCTGAGAAAACCCCACGATCAGCAACCTAACCAACTGATCGCTAAGTTATCCCGGCCCAACCTCTCACTCTGATCTCCGACCGACGATCGTTCAAGGGTGTGTCCCCAAGGCGTCGTCGAGGAAGCGACAGGTTGATTCTCGTCCTAAAATGTAGATGTTTAAACAAGTGGGATTCCTACGGCAATTTATCTGCCGTAGGGTTACCATACAGGAGGGTTTCTGACGTGTTATCAGGATAGGAAGTGGGATAAAACGTCTCTATGTTCAAAAGGTATGCCGGCCGCTAGGCTGGGGAATGTCCTAAGCGGCGCATTGGCATCCTGTGGTTTGCCAGTGAAGCTGGCTGGATGCCTTATTAGGGCTACTAAAGCAGCAATTTCTTCACCTCAGACTTATTTTAACAATTAAACAGCAGCAGTCATTATTACAAACACGCCCGAACAACGAACATTTTATCTGAAGCAAACCGTTGCGTTCCCGTGTCCGAAATCAAGCAAACGAAAATTATATCACTGTCAACAATGTTATTATTATGTAGGTATAGATGAACAACTGGGTATGTACACATATAATTATAAAGCTATTTGATATGATTGCTAATAATATGCTCTATATTACCATCGCACTTACAAATAATAGGAATATACATATAAATATATACAACCGGTGCAAAAAGCAGTAACTATGTTATTACACGATACAAGAAAAGCTCTCGCCAGCCCATCTTTTATTGAATAGAAACAACGAAAGTGGTGAGATTCTTTAAAACTACTACTAGCGCCAATAGTTGTGGCCCCCATTCGGCCGAAAAGCAAATCAAATATCGTATGGTGCGCTACACTAGCGCCAATAGTGTGGGACTCTCCCGCTGGAATGGCCCCCACTCGGGAAAAGGGAAAAGCAAATGGTTTTTGTCTTGGCTATATTGCAAAAATTTTCGGCTGAACGAACAAATCGTCTAAATTTATTTTAGACTGTACTGTATTTCTGCAAAAGGGCGCCATGTAAACAAAACTAACCAGATAATTTACATAACCTCAATCTTTCGTATTAGCTAGCGCAGTGTTAAGAAAAAGTTAACGTAATAAAATGTAATTAAGGAGTTTATTTACGATTAAATTTGTGTCATTTTGTGTGTACCGATGTATTCCCCAAAGAAAAAACTTCAGATTCCTGAAGATTTTCATTTTCCATTTACTCCATACGAGATTCAGCAAGATTTGATGCAATCTCTCTATCAAGTAATCGAAAACAAGAAGATTGGAATAATTGAGAGCCCCACAGGCACTGGTAAATCCCTGACCTTAACTTGTGGTGCTTTGAAATGGCTCTTGGATCATGAAGACTTAGTTAAGAATGAAATTAATGCCAGGATAGTGGAACTTAGTGAAGAAATTAAGAAAATGGAACATATTGGCGAGAAAACTTCTGACTGGATTGAGGCCCAGTTTGGAGCTAATCAAAAGAAAGATGAAGCTAATTCTCTAAAAAAAATGAAGCTAATTATGGAGGAATATGAAAAGAAGCTATTAGAAATGAAAGAAAAGGTAACAAAACAGAAAAAGGAACGAAAAATTAATTTTTCTACGAAGATTGGAGAGAATACAAAGACTGAGGAAGAGGACTTTAGTTTCGAAGATGTTGATGCTGATGATGAGAGTAAGCAAGACGAAGAGGATCATGAGGATGAAGATGAGCATTTTAAGGATATTAAAGTAGTAAACCTAAAATTGTTTTTAAGGAAAAATTCTTTACAAAGGAATTTTATTTTTATTCTAGATATATTTCTGCAGTCGTACACATTCCCAGCTGTCACAAGTTGTGCGTGAAATTAAAAGAACTTTCTACGGAAAGCAAATTCGTTGCATTTCTCTAGCTTCCAGACAAAATTTATGCGTAAATGCCTCTGTGAAGAGACTATCATCAGCGACATTAATAAATGAGCGCTGTTTAGAAATGCAAAAATCACAGTCGAAGGCAACAAATACCGATAGTCATGGCCATACGCAGAAAAAATCCCGAATAAAACAAGGAGCACATTGTCCATACAAGAATCAGACTACAGTTGATGAGCTGAGTCAAAACAGTTTGGTGGAAATCTTGGATATCGAAGAACTGGTTACTGCCGGGGAGTACACAAGTGCTTGTCCTTATTATTCAGCAAGGGCGGCAGCAAAGGATGCTCAACTTATAATGCTCCCGTATCAAATGCTCCTCCATAAGAAAACAAGACTTCAAACAGGAATAGATTTGAAAAATAGCGTAGTTATAATCGATGAAGCGCATAATTTGTTGGATACGATTTCAAGCATTTACAGCTCCGAAGTTAGTTTGTTTCAGTTACAAACGGCTGTGAGTCAGTTGGCTGCATACAAATCAAAGTATTTCAATCGTTTCAATACAAGGAATTTGTTAACAATAAATCAACTAATATTTGTTACGAAAAGGCTAGTGAAACTGCTTGTTTCCACCGATTCCAGTGTTCGTATGATAAAAACTCATGAATTAATGTCTGAAGGAGAATTTTTCAATATCGATCTCTACCAGATCTTACAGTTCTGTGAAGATACTAGGTTTGCACAAAAAGTACATGGCTTAGCACAAAAAATGGCTAAAGAACCTGTCTTAAGCGAAAAGGAGAATGAAATGTCGAGCTCAACAACTACTTTATTGAAAAAATTAGAAGAGCAAGCAAGGAAATGTAAGAAAAGCTCAAAGTGTAAAGATAAAGAACCCACTGAGAATGATGAAACACCACAAAAGGACTATGACAACCACAACAAAATTTCGTCTGTGATAAGGCCTTTGTTGGCATTCTTAGAATCTCTTACTGAATGCGCCGATGATGGAATGGTTTTGCTGAATCTCGAGAAGGATGTTAAGAAAGCATGCATGAAATTTATCTTGCTTAATCCTGGTGGCCACTTTGGAGAGATTGTTAGTCAATGTCGATCGGTAAATATATTTTAACTTTATTCGTGACATTATAAGATTTTAGATAAGTGCCAAGGGCATAAATACCTACAGAGTTCAGCATATCTTGCACCGTTTAGCTTATTAGTAAATATTCCATTCCACTCAAGTTATATTTCTACATTTTGCTACAATTTTTTTTTTTAAGTTAACTCTGAATCTTGCCATGTCTGTATAGCCCTCCCTAGAGGTCCAAAAAAATTTAGTTTATATTTTAGTTTATTTATATTGTTACACATGCAATATTTGTAGTGGTAGTATTGGCATTATGATGATACCATAGAAAGGATCTGGTTCAAGAAGAGGCTTGAACAATCTTCTATTTGTCACAGCGTTTTCTTTGATTTGGGAAAACAATGTAGTGTCGGCTTCTTACAAGACGTGATTTTTTGCGACCCTAAAGATCTGTTTTTAGCTTATTTCCATTCTAGGTTAAAATCTGTTTATCAAATCTGGGATTAAGGCTCCACACATGGTTTGGAGGAGGGAATGGTCTAGTGATTTCCATTCCATCTAGCTTTTACTGCGCAGTTGGAAAGCAAGTGTTCCGACAATTTCAGCTAAGTCAAGTTGTTTCGGTGGTACCGTTAAGGGCAGTGACCTGAGAAGAACGATGTTATTATTGTTAGCTCTTCCCAGGAAGGATGATTTTTATCTTTTTTGCCTAAAGTGTTGAAATTTTTCCTTGGTCTAGTCCTTGCAATCTGTCTCAATAGGGAGATTTATGTTTCTTTCCAGCAATCGGTTAAAATAGCTTTGAGGTGGCATTTAAAAGTGCCCTAGAATAACTTTGGTGCAATAAAGTTAGTTTTCATTTTTTTTAGCTACGTCGTCACCAATTTCATTGCCTTTATGTTCCACAAATCCCAGTGCCCATATGATGATGATTTTATTTCTTATCACCAGTGCTGTGAGAGTTTGTAGACAAACCTAGAGTCAGTGCTGTCGTTTGTACTCCGAAAGCTAATAGCGTACTCCGGTACTACTCCTTTTATAAAAGTACTCCGTTTTTTCATTTCTTTATACTAAAAACTCCTATATTTGTTTTTAGCCAAAAATCCATTCCTTTTCCTTCCCGTTGGCTTTATTTATTTTATTCTTTTCTTCATTTTCCTCCTCAAAAAAGTTTTGCTTGCCTTTAGTTCGCACTTAAATCAAATTAACAGTAAATTTTTCATGGAAGGTCGCGTTTTCATTAATGATTCAGCGAGCGCATTTAGTGATTTAATTTAACTATATCATTTGTTGTTTACTTCTTGAATTCAGGGGTTGTAAAAACGTTGGATGTTTGTAATAAAACAATATAAAATTTGTGGATCATGACACAAAAGAAAAAACTTGGCAATAGTTACCAATTTGCAAAATACGAAATTCAAGCAATTTACAGCTTACTCCTTCTTTTTTAAATTAATGCTCATACTGTTGTTAGTAAATAGCAAGATTTTCAAATTTGGATTTAAATGGAATTGGGAACGAGATTTTTTTGTTTCTTTTTCTTTTAAAAAACTGTTGGGTCACATTTAAGAAGAAAAAAAATTATGTCCTTGGTGAAAAAGTTTTATGGGATGATCAAGGATAACACAAAAACCCAGATCTCATTTTAAAATAAAATTGTGGTCCCCCAACACGTTGAAAATTTAATTATTTACTAACAACATTTTTTTAAAAATAAAACAAGGAAAAATTAAGGGAATGCATTTTGATATATTCAAGCATAGAAGATATACATATTTATTTTCCTTAATTTTTTCCTTTTCTAAAAGGGAATTTCATTCAAAACTTTTCCTTCAAGAATTGTACTTTTCTCTTTAAAATAACCTAAAGGTGATATCGTTGTGATATGTAGCAGTCCTAAAAGCACGCAGTTTAAAGGATTTCAAAGTCCTTCAATTCAAGCAGCACAAAAAATAGTTGTATTCGAATCTCATAACTACTTAACTTTTAGCAAACGTATAACAAAATTGGTGATGGTCGGGTTATGAAAGTGCGAATTTTCCTATGGAATGAGGACCATTATTTATATTAACCCCAAAGTTCTTTGTGGTATATAGTTTACTAACTATTCCAAATTTGCCGTGAAAGCAGAACTTCATAGGAAGCTGTGAAGTGCAGTGTGAAAATCTAATGTGATCAAAATCTCTTTCGCTAATAGAAAAGTAAGTGTGAAAGCATTTAAAATGTATGTATGTACAAGTGGTAAAATACTAAAGTCAATTCCTCACAATATTGCAGGTACCTTATTAAACTTTCTAAATGTGGTGGTTATGATACCAGCAATATGAATATGACAAATGTCTCCGAAGATGAAGGACCGGACACGTCAAGAAACCATACTTGGAGATTCTGTGGAAGCTGTTTTGTTGCCAGCAAAATGTAATAATAATAATAAATAAACTAAACGTGGTAAGAAATTTCGCTCTGTATAGACAGAGACTTCTAAATGGGCAGAAAAAAGAAACAACAGAAGATTTTGTAAAATATGTTTTAGAGTTTTTGCATATAATACGTCTCATATTGAGAGGCATAATGATTCAGAAACTCATAAGCGTGCTAAAATAGCTCTAATATATCAGCCATAAATAAATAATGCTGACAACATAAAAAAAATCAAGATTGCCTTGCCTTTACATTAATAGGAGCTCTTGTATATTTAGTTAAAAGTGTTGCAGCTGATTTATTTATTGTAAAAATTTTAAATGCGGAAGAACTTAATCGACTGAAGTTGTCAATACAACTTTGCATGATGACTCTATTAAAAACCTAACACCTTTACCTGAATCAAAGCTATTAATTAATGAATCTATTAAATCAATTTAAAACTTAATAAATCTTACTGTTGAATAACAAAATTCGTGAGAAAATCTAAAAATAAAAAACTTCTAGTTATATAAAAAGAAAATGTAATAATAAGTGTAATACACACAAAAATGTGACAAGTATAAACCTTAAATTATTAAATTTTATATTAAATATCTCTCCAAAAAAACGAATTTTACACTTTAAGTTCAAGCTACACAATTTCTTTATGGCACATTCGACACATTCTGTTAATTTACGCCGTTCGGTAGCGGTTCGACTAGGTTTTTTTATGAAGTTAATAAAAAGGAGTCTTGTGCGACTTTATTACGCGATTCATAGAAGCTTTGTGAAAGCTTTAAGATATCAGCTCCTCTTATTGTGCTACATTTTAATTTGCCTTGGGGATGTTTGCCTTTCGGGATCTTTGACATTATTTTTGAGAATATGTGAATCATTTAAAATAACTTATCATAGAAACGATGTTGCAATCTCGAAAGTGGGAAAACACGGTGCAAAACCATAATTGATTTTTAACATGATGTACCGAGATACTGTCTTTGTTTGTTTATTGGCTTAAAGAGGAAAATCACAATTTTATTAAGAAACTTTGAGAGTATATTATGTGTTTCGATCAAGAGCACAGGGCGATCTCATCAGGACAGCAATGGAACTGTGCTACTGTCTGCTGTCTGCACTACAGTGAACTCAGATACCCAAGCAGTTCGTAGTAGACATAAAAAGATTTATTTAAAAATCGAATGAAAATGGATTTTATTCACTTCCAAATGATTTCTGGACATATCATTTGAATTCATTTAATTTCGTTACTCATGTGCTCCATTTTTTTTCGAAAGTACTCCGCTTTGGCAGCTAATTGTACTACTTTTGAAATTTTCTAAACGACAGCGCTGCCTAGAGTATATATTCCTGTATTAATAGTGAAGGACTCCATAGCTTTGAGTGGCTTGGTTTGCGTAGAGATCCGTCTCAGCCTATGAGATGCAGCATTTCAGGTTATATATTCCTCGCCTGAGTCTACTTTTTGCTGTTTAGCCATCTGTCTACCTTTCTACGATTTGCTTATTGAAGTATGCTCCTGTACCACATTTTTTAAACGGATCACCCTTTCCTGATTGTATATATTCTAAGGATGTTACCTCCAGATTAACAGCCGGATAATTTTGTTTTCGCTTTGTTGTGCTTAACTTTTAACTCTATAACTCTTTTAAGCAGCTCTGAAATAAAATTGGACGTCTAGGAAGAGATTTCTTTAATCTGCAACCTCTAAGCTCCTTTCCTATGGTACGATAATTCTAAGTAGAAGTTAACTGTATGTGTAAAGTAGATAACAACAATTCGTGGGAGAATCTTTTAGCATTACTTCGAAAATGTCGATGTGATGTGTTCGCTTAGAAACCGAATTTTCACTACCTGTGCGACCAAGCTCAGTTCTCTCGCTGAGATTGCTTAAAGATGTTTTGTTATTTTGAGCAAATTCTTCAATAAAAAGATGTGCCTTTACCTTGTTGTTATATATCCTGAAGTAGCTCTCTTAACAAACAAAAAAGAGACGAATGTTATTTCATAACTGACGAGCAGTGCGCTCTATTGAATTCTAAAATTTCCATCGTGTAGCTAAATAATATACAATTACCAAAGTCTATGGATAAACCATAGAGTCAACAATATAACTACGTCTCTTAGCTGAGATTGTTGGATTAATTAGCTCTAGTTGAGACAGCAAACTGCTCTTCTGTTTCATAAAGATGAAGTTTGCTGAATTTCTTTTCAGGAGTACAGTTTTAAGCTAGGCCAGAGTCGGGTTGAATGCTGAAAAACAGGATCAATTAGCTCTTTTGAAATCGTAAGCAATGAATGAAGTGCGAAATACGCATCCCACAGTCAAATTGACTACTAGTAGCAGATGGTCAGATTAAAGTTAATTGACAATAACCAGCACGGAAAATATTTCTGTAAATATTTCCATAAATTTTCAAAACAAAGCGATAACTAGTAGCGTTATAAGTGTTGTTTGATCCGAGATTCAATGAAGTGATACAAATACGCGTGCTCTCGGACTTAAGTATATATTTAAAAAAAACTTACTAAGTTAATATTTTCAGATAATAATTGCCGGTGGCACTATGCAGCCCGTATCAGACTTGATGGATCAATTGTTTAAAACTTGCCCAGAAAGAGTTAGTCTACATTTATATGATCATGTTGTTTCCAACGAGGCAGTCCTACCATTTGCTATTCAAAAGGGTCCTACAGGAAAAAGGTTTCTCTTCAACTATTCCAATCGCAACAACGATGAAATGGTTTGTTAAAGTTTTTCCTTTCACACTTGTTTTAAAATTTGTCTTTTTATAGCTACTAGAACTGGGAATGACTCTATCTAACATTTGTAATGTTGTTCCCGCTGGGGTGGTATGTTTCTTCTGTTCTTACGATTATCTCGATACAGTTTTTACACATTTAAAAATTCACGGAATTTTATCAAAAATTGAGACAAAAAAACATATCTTTCGGGAGCCACATTCATCATTAGGAAGCCAGTCCTTGGAAAAAGTTTTAATGAAATATGCGAATGCTATTCGAGACCCAGAACGGAATGGAGCAATCCTTTTCAGTGTTGTAGGAGGCAGACTTAGCGAAGGATTGAATTTCTCAGATAATTTGGGAAGGTGTGTAATTGTTGTTGGAATGCCTTATCCAAACAAAAATAATCCACAACTACAAGAAAAGATGAAATATTTGGACTGTAATCTTGAAAAAGGTGCTGGCAATGAGTATTACGATAACTTGTGCCTGAAAGCAATAAATCAATGTATTGGTGAGTGAGGAAGGGATTTATAATCTTTATGATCCTAACTTTTCTTATTTTCAGGAAGATCTGTTCGACATATAAATGACTATGCTTGTGTTCTTCTGATAGATGAAAGGTATGCTTCCGATCGAGTTATCCGAAAGCTTCCAAAATGGATATCAAGAAGTCTAAAAACACCCGCTCACTTTGGAATGATTCAATCGACGACTGCTAAGTTCTTTAAAGACAAACGGAATATAAGTCTTCCTTAAAAAAAGTTGATACTTTTACTTTGTTAAGACAGTTTGGTATCAAACTCAAATTTTATTTATATTCTTGGGATTACATTATGATATATTTTCTTTCAATAAATGCCTTATTATTTTAATACTTCAGCAGCAATTTGGGCTCGGCGTTAAATGGATAGGAAAGCTGCTGTTTTTTAAAGGGAAATCCTAGCGACTGGGTTTTAAAAGAAACCCCTTAAATGACACCTTTAGAATCTATTGACATGAAAAAAATCGCGAAAAATCGCTAATATCTCGAAAACCGTTGGCCGTAGACGATTTCTGATGACATTTTCATACACCCCCTATCAACATACACCCCCTGAAATGGCACCTTTAGAATCTATTGACACGAAAAAAACCGCGGAAAATCGCTAATATCTCGAAAACCGTTGGCCGTAGACGATTTCTGATGACATTTTCATACACCCCCTATCAACATACACCCCCTGAAATGGCACCTTTAGAACCTATTGACACGAAAAAACCGCGGAAAATCGCTAATATCTCGAAAACCGTTGGCCGTAGACGATTTCTGATGACATTTTCATACACCCCCTATCAACATACACCCCCTGAAATGGCACCTTTAGAATCTATTGACACGAAAAAAACCGCGGAAAATCGCTAATATCTCGAAAACCGTTGGCCGTAGACGATTTCTGATGACATTTTCATACACCCCCTATCAACATTCACCCCCTGAAATGACACTTTTAGAATCTATTGACGTGAAAAAAACCGCGGAAAATCGCTAATATCTCGAAAACCGTTGGCCGTAGACGATTTCTGATGACATTTTCATACACCCCCTATCAACATACACCCCCTGAAATGACACCTTGAGAATCTACTGACGTGAAAAAAACCGCGGAAAATCGCTAATATCTCGAAAACCGTTGGCCGTAGACGATTTCTGATGACATTTTCATACACCCCCTATCAACATACACCCCCTGAAATGACACCTTTAGAATCTATTGACGTGAAAAAAACCGCGGAAAATCGCTAATATCTCGAAAACCGTGGACCGTAGACGATTTCTGATGACATTTTCATACACCCCCTATCAACATACACCCCCTGAAATGGCACCTTTAGAATCTATTGACACGAAAAAAACCGCGGAAAATCGCTAATATCTCGAAAACCGTTGGCCGTAGACGATTTCTAATGACATTTTCATACACCCCCTATCAACATACACCCCCTGAAATGACACCTTTAGAATCTATTGACGTGAAAAAAACCGCGGAAAATCGCTAATATCTCGAAAACCGTGGGCCGTAGACGATTTCTGATGACATTTTCATACACCCCCTATCAACATACACCCCCTGAAATGACACCTTTAGAATCTATTGACGTGAAAAAAACCGCGGAAAATCGCTAATATCTCGAAAACCGTGGGCCGTAGACGATTTCTGATGACATTTTCATACACCCCCTATCAACATACACCCCCCGAAATGGCACCTTTAGAATCTATTGACACGAAAAAAACCCGCGGAAAATCGCTAATATCTCGAAAACCGTTGGCCGTAGACGATTTCTGATGACATTTTCATACACCCCCTGAAATGGCACCTTTAGAACCTATTGACACGAAAAAACCGCGGAAAATCGCTAATATCTCGAAAACCGTTGGCCGTAGACGATTTCTGATGACATTTTCATACACCCCCTATCAACATACAACCCCTGAAAAGGCACCTTTAGAATCTATTGACATGAAAAAAACCGCGGAAAATCGCTAATATCTCGAAAACCGTTGGCCGTAGACGATTTCTGATGACATTTTCATACACCCCCTATCAACATTCACCCCCTGAAATGACACCTTTAGAATCTATTGACGTGAAAAAAACCGCGGAAAATCGCTAATATCTCGAAAACCGTTGGCCGTAGACGATTTCTGATGACATTTTCATACACCCCCTATCAACATACAACCCCTGAAAAGGCACCTTTAGAATCTATTGACATGAAAAAACCGCGGAAAATCGCTAATATCTCGAAAACCGTTGGCCGTAGACGATTTCTGATGACATTTTCATACACCCCCTATCAACATACACCCCCTGAAATGACACCTTGAGAATCTACTGACGTGAAAAAAACCGCGGAAAATCGCTAATATCTCGAAAACCGTTGGCCGTAGACGATTTCTGATGACATTTTCATACACCCCCTATCAACATACACCCCCTGAAATGACACCTTTAGAATCTATTGACATGAAAAAAACCGCCGAAAATCGCTAATATCTCGAAAACCGTTGGCCGTAGACGATTTCTGATGACATTTTCATACACCCCCTATCAACATACACCCCCTGAAAAGGCACCTTTAGAATCTATTGACGTGAAAAAAACCGCGGAAAATCGCTAATATCTCGAAAACCGTTGGCCGTAGACGATTTCTGATGACATTTTCATACACCCCCTATC
The DNA here is from genome assembly GCA_963930735.1 of Dioctria linearis. Lineage (NCBI taxonomy): Eukaryota > Metazoa > Arthropoda > Insecta > Diptera > Asilidae > Dioctria > Dioctria linearis. The sequence goes on along the minus strand of OZ005742.1, from coordinate 259,690,901 downwards.
AACAGACACCCCCTGAAATGACACCTTTAGAATCTATTGACATGAAAAAAACCGCGGAAAATCGCTAATATCTCGAAAACCGTTGGCCGTAGACGATTTCTGATGACATTTTCATACACCCCCTATCAACATATACCCCCTGAAAAGGCACCTTTAGAATCTATTTACATGAAAAAAACCGCGGAAAATCGCTAATATCTCGAAAACCGTTGGCCGTAGATGATTTCTGATGACATTTTCATACACCCCCTATCAACATACACCCCCTGAAATGACACCTTGAGAATCTACTGACGTGAAAAAAACAGCGGAAAATCGCTAATATCTCGAAAACCGTTGGCCGTAGACGATTTCTGATGACATTTTCATACACCCCCTGAAATGGCACCTTTAGAATCTATTGACATGAAAAAAACCGCGGAAAATCGCTAATATCTCGAAAACCGTTGGCCGTAGACGATTTCTGATGACATTTTCATACACCCCCTATCAACATACACCCCCTGAAATGACACCTTTAGAATCTATTGACATGAAAAAAACCGCGGAAAATCGCTAATATCTCGAAAACATTTGGCCGTAGACGATTTCTGATGACATTTTCATACACCCCCTATCAACATACACCCCCTGAAATGGCACCTTTAGAATCTATTGACACGAAAAAAACCGGGGAAAATCGCTAATATCTCGGAAACCGTTGGCCGTAGACGATTTCTGATGACATTTTCATACACCCCCTATCAACATACACCCCGTGAAATGACACCTTTAAAATCTATTGACGTGAAAAAAACCGCGGAAAATCGCTAATATCTCGAAAACCGTTGGCCGTAGACGATTTCTGATGACATTTTCATACACCCCCTATCAACATACACCCCCTGAAATGGCACCTTTAGAATCTATTGACACGAAAAAAACCGCGGAAAACCGCTAATATCTCGAAAACCGTTGGCCGTAGACGATTTCTGATGACATTTTCATACACCCCCTATCAACATACACCCCCTGAAATGACACCTTTAGAATCTATTGACGTGAAAGAAACCGCGGAAAATCGCTAATATCTGGAAAACCGTTGGCCGTAGACGATTTCTGATGACATTTTCATACACCCCCTATCAACATACACCCCCTGAAATGGCACCTTTAGAATCTATTGACACGAAAAAAACCGCGGAAAATCGCTAATATCTCGAAAACCGTTGGCCGTAGACGATTTCTGATGACATTTTCATACACCCCCTATCAACATACACCCCCTGAAATGGCACCTTTAGAACCTATTGACACGAAAAAACCGCGGAAAATCGCTAATATCTCGAAAACCGTTGGCCGTAGACGATTTCTGATGACATTTTCATACACCCCCTATCAACATACACCCCCTGAAATGGCACCTTTAGAATCTATTGACACGAAAAAAACCGCGGAAAATCGCTAATATCTCGAAAACCGTTGGCCGTAGACGATTTCTGATGACATTTTCATACACCCCCTATCAACATTCACCCCCTGAAATGACACTTTTAGAATCTATTGACGTGAAAAAAACCGCGGAAAATCGCTAATATCTCGAAAACCGTTGGCCGTAGATGATTTCTGATGACATTTTCATACACCCCCTGAAATGGCACCTTTAGAACCTATTGACACGAAAAAACCGCGGAAAATCGCTAATATCTCGAAAACCGTTGGCCGTAGACGATTTCTGATGACATTTTCATACACCCCCTATCAACATACACCCCCTGAAATGGCACCTTTAGAATCTATTGACACGAAAAAAACCGCGGAAAATCGCTAATATCTCGAAAACCGTTGGCCGTAGACGATTTCTGATGACATTTTCATACACCCCCTATCAACATTCACCCCCTGAAATGACACCTTTAGAATCTATTGACGTGAAAAAAACCGCGGAAAATCGCTAATATCTCGAAAACCGTTGGCCGTAGACGATTTCTGATGACATTTTCATACACCCCCTATCAACATACAACCCCTGAAAAGGCACCTTTAGAATCTATTGACATGAAAAAACCGCGGAAAATCGCTAATATCTCGAAAACCGTTGGCCGTAGACGATTTCTGATGACATTTTCATACACCCCCTATCAACATACACCCCCTGAAATGACACCTTGAGAATCTACTGACGTGAAAAAAACCGCGGAAAATCGCTAATATCTCGAAAACCGTTGGCCGTAGAC